>JAIUND010000108.1:0-117048 GCA_034699125.1 Gisinianus flammeolus | reverse complement strand
TATATGTAATCCTCAGTATTTCATAAAGTAACTGAGTGTTTCAGACATGTTTTGGGGATTTTATAAAATAACTAGGGGTTTTATAAAATAACTAGGGATTTTATAAAATAACTAGGGGTTTTATAAAATAACTAGGGGTTTTATAAAATAACTAGGGGTTTTATAAAATAACTAGGGATTTTATAAAATAACTAGGGATTTTATAAAATAACTAGGGATTTTATAAAAATAACTGTAACATATATACATACAGACGAGCTGTGTATCATGCAGATTTCAATAACTTAATCATATTCTATTGTCCCCGTTCCCATTCCCCATTACACACAATTCTCCTTCTTTCATTGAAAAGGAATTGTTATCATGTATTCTTCAGAATCAGATTCTCTCTCTATTAAGAGAGTCGGAGTGTAGTTGCTACCTCTGACTACTTGAAAATGATGAAAATGTATACTCACAATCACAATAGATTGAAATCCTAAAGAACCTATATTTCCTATATGACTGCCATCATGACGATAAGGATGATGATGATGACAAACTGTGCTATCTGTATACTTTTCAAGTCCTCATGTAATATTTAGCTAGTCCGTAAAAGTTTTGTAAAGTTTTGGCATGAAGTCGACACAGAGGAAGAGACAGAGAGAGAGATTTTCTAGAGTCGTGTAAGAATTCAAGGTTGTTGTACATATGAACATCTTCATTTTCGTAAGAGAGCCTACACGAAGAAGGTGAACGGTGAACCACATGAGAGACTTTCATCATCTTTTCAATTAAATTAAGCAAAGACAGCACCGCATGAAATGTAAGATTACCCCGTTTAGTTGGTCTCGGTTTTGGTCGTGGTGTTGGTGTTGGAGGGTCCAAAGAGATTTTAAGGATAAATTGAATGTGTTTGTAGTGTACAGCATATACAGATATATACAGATTAGTGTAGCTTGTAGCTTACACAAGGGAAACCTTGTCGTGACGGTCATGTGTCCCATTCACAATCAATGTCAATACTATATGTACCTATTCCGCTTCCCTTCCAAATCCTCGTTCCTTGGAATATAAATATGTATATAAGTATATATGTACATGTGTTTAGTGTAAACTACATTAGTCAGCTCACTACGTAAGGTCTCTTTTTCATTTAATTTCCCAAGCAGTTCTCTCACTAATCCACCAGCGCTACGTCTTGAACAGACTCGGGAATCCTTGAGAGAGAAAGTTCTCAAACATGATTTCTCCTCGCCCTCTCTTTCTCTCGCTCGTTCTCTCCCATATATATCTGTAGTCTATAAGATAGATAATAATCTCTGAATTGAGATCTGAATTGAGGATATGAGAAAATCTATCTACAAATACAAATGAAAATGAACACTTGCAGTTGCACACGTCATCAAAATCGAATAAAAAGATTCCTCCTTGTGCACTATAATATGATGCGACAAAAATTTGTATAATAAATTACGAATAATAATAATAATTTTGAAATTGCAGGCAACTTCTGGACGAACTTCACTGAATACACGTTTGAGGCGTTTACGCGACAGGGTAGGGGGCTTTTTAAAAATTGTATTACTTACCGTATAATGTAAACCATGTACAGATATTGTATAGAGTTTGGTTGACGATTCCTTTCTAATTGATATCATCTTTGAATGAGGACAGATCAAAGCCCTGGAGACGGTAGTGACTTCCATTGGGACGGCTGAAAAAAATCCATGCAGATCGAATACATGCAGAAATGGGGGAACTTGCATTCCTACAATATATGGAGCTGTTTGCATGTGTGCATCAGGCTGGGAAGTAAGAACAAGTTGTTACTAACAACACGCACACGCTTATCAGATACGCATTTATCCTTTTTATACGATAAAAGTATAGTTAATAGCGGTATTTCTACATGAGGATAATTTATGATCAGGGAGACGGCTGTCAGGTTGATCAAGACGAATGTTTCTTGTATCGTGGGTCAGACTTGGGATGTCAAAATGGAGCAACTTGTGTCAATACTCAAGGAAGCTATCAGTGAGTCCAACATGTTATGTTCTCTTCATAATAATATATTGCCATAAATCATGAATTTTCACTCCCGACGATTGTGCGTACATTCTTACAGATTACAGGGACAGATCCAAGTACGATAAAATGACTAATGGCTTTTCTCTTTTCTAGACTTACTCTGATTTACGTATAAAAGACTTGTATATGCTCTCTCTCTCTCTCTCTTAAATAGGATGCAATTGTCAATAGAAATAATTATTATAGTCGTCATCGTTTGGTGCACAATTTGTAGTCGGTAGTAAATTCCTTTGAAAACTTGGAAAGGATACATGAAAACCCCCCGGGTGAATAATCTAAATCTAATGTAATGTACTATGTAGATGTCAATGTCGTTCAGGATGGATGGGGATTCATTGTACAAAAAGATCTGGAGATTGTTCAAGTGGTCCAGCATGGGAATTGTGTGGACATGGTACGTGTATCGATCAAAGATCTGGATCCCGACCCTTCACTTGTATTTGTGACCAAGTACGTGACGTCTTGAAAAATATATATCATAAATCATGAGATTTCCTTACACTCACAGCTCACAATCAGTGACCACAAATGATGAGAGGAATCCGAAAAGTCGAAAACACTTGATTGCAAATCAGAGGAATTGTTACATTGAATTTTTTATAGGGTTGGAAAACGGATGGTCGGAATCCCGCGTGTAATGTGGATGTGGATGAATGTAGTGGGCCTCATGTGAGTTGCTCCAAAAACCCTTTGGTCAGTTGCATAAATACACCCGGATCTTTCCATTGTGGACCATGCCCTTACGGTACTTAACAAAAAACCACCCCCATTTCCCATTACATGCCATATGAAAAGGAATTTGCCACCCGAATTTATGATTTACCTCTGTGATTCCATTCCTCCTAAAAACAATCAAGGTTACACGGGGAATGGCTATCACTGCACGGATATTAACGAATGTTTGATGAATAATGGCGGATGCAGTATGAATCCAATCGTTCAATGTATCAACACGATTGTAAGCATATCAAATTGCCCACATTTTCCTCATTCGTAAAATATGATGGTGACATTCAGCTTTTGAATGGATTTCCAGGGATCTAGAACTTGTGGTGAGTGTCCAGCGGGTTACATTGGAAATGGGATCAGTTGTCAATATGTGGGGATGTGTCAAATCAGTAATGGTGGCTGTCATCCAATGGCTAGATGTGTTCAAAATCCAAGTATGCATAAAATATAAATTAAAAATCAAGACCGATATGTAATGTCAATTACATTATCAAGAACTTACTTGTTATGGATTTGTTTCTCATTAGTTATCGGAGCGAGTTTCGTACAATGTCTGTGTCCACCAGGCTACACAGGTAAGTAAATTAGAAAACTGGAGTATCTATACAAAAAGACGAAAGAAATTACTTGTATCCGTATTTGAATGGAGTAAAAAATTTCCATTGTCAATAAAAAAATGTTTCTAAAGTGGTAATACATGACTATAAATACTCGAATACAGGCACTGGGATGGGACTTCACGGTTGCTACCAATATTCTCCCGTACAACCTGGTCCGGGACCAAATCCGGGACCAAATTTGCCGACTTCAAATCCTTGCTCCAGTAACCCTTGTGCTCATGGGACTTGTATATCTCTCGGAAATAGCTTCAGTTGCTCTTGCCTACCCGGCTACATGGGTAATAATAATACAGGTTTCCTCTCACTATGTGTCTGACTTTTGTCGTCACACGAACTGATTCAACCAGTTTTAGCGTAAAAACCTTGTTTAATTACAAAATTCTCAAATTCATCATCATCATGACAAAGAGCTTTCAATAAGGATTCCCAATACGTTTTAAATATATCTGAATTTTGATTTATCTATAACCAAAAAACGGTGTTAAATCTCTCATAAAATCTATGAGGATGAAATCTTCCGGATAATAAATGTCTAGAGAAATGAGAGAAAGTAGAAAGGACGGCTTGGGAAGTTAAATTAAAATATGTATATATATATATATATGTATGAATTTAATTTCAGGGACGACATGTGGAATCCGAATCGATCCATGTATGAGTAATCCGTGTAACAATGGTGGGACTTGCATGACTTCTCCGTCAGGCTTCGTCTGTCGCTGTCCCAATGATTTCACTGGAGATTTATGCGACGTTCAAGAAGAAAGTAAGTTGAAAAACAAAAGAGCACACTTGACATCCTGACATTTGATTTTTTAAACAGAGTAAAAAGACGGAAAGTAGACGGAAAGGATGAAAAAAACATGAGTAGGAAACCCGAGAGAGAACACAAAAAAAACACACACACAAAGATTTTTTTCGGCGACATAATGTGACATGACGGACGGACCGTGTGTCTTAAGGGATTTTTCCTTATGTCTGTACTTGAGTCGGCAAGTATACAGACACAAACTATGTTGGAAACGTTTTTTATGTTTTATCCTGTGACAGCGCAATCATGGTGTTTGTGTGCTCTCCAGCTCTTTCAAAGACAATTGTCTTGATGAAATGATAAATGGCTCTAGTCAAGTCTAGTGTATAGAAAGTTTAGCATCCTAAATCCAAAATTGCATAAGAAAATCCATGTAAATTCCAAGGTCGAATACTTGCTGGAAAGTTATAGTGTGCGGATTCCTCGCATAACTGTTTTAATGGAGAAAATATTTGCTTTCACTTTTAGGTTGTGGCGGAACGTTAGCAACGCTGGAAGGTAATTGTCAATTGTTTATACCGAGCAAAATGTTATACATAAGTAAATATAATGTGTGTGTGTGTGTGTGTACATATCGTATCTATGCATTTTATATTTTCTATGTGCATCATCTCACTTTGTCGTCGTCAGGCTCTCTCCGCTTCCCACACTCTGGTAGCGAGTCGTATAATCATAATGAAAACTGTGTTTGGGTAATCCAAACGACCCAAGGGAAAATCCTCAACGTCACATTTACATTTTTTCATTTGGAGGGGAATGAAGCTTGCAATTTGGACTATCTTCAGGTACAGAATTTTTATGGACGGGAACAAACATTTCCGTAATTGATATTTCTATATTTCAACATGCATTTATTCAAATTCCACAAGAGAGAAACTCAGGAGAGAAACACAAAACATTGTTCGGAATGCCTTTTCATATTTTTTAAACTTGATTTCAAATGCAAATTGCAAATTGCAAATTGGAATCGTCTGTTTTTTGTTGGTCCCTCAGCTCTCCTTCCCAGCTTTTACGTTATACCTATATTCAAAATTTCAAATTCAAATGCACAATGAAATGAAGAAATTTCAAAGCATGTGTTAGAAAGCGCCTTGATATTCTAAAATCTGAATGTAGTGGATAAAAACTAGTTGGAAATAATGCATAAATATATTGTAACTTGTGCCCCAATGGCACAGTTTTTATTAGTTTGTCTTCTGTGCTTTGTAAGGGAAAAAGAAAAAAATGCATGGTGTGAATAAATCAAATTAAAATGTAGATGTAGATAGGACTTTTTCACATTAAATATTCTGATGCACTTGAAAAACTTCAATTCCCTCAAAGTGAAATCATGGAAGGTCGCCGAAAATTGTTGAGGTAGTATTTCTCGAGGATTTCATTTGTATATGTTTTATATATAGATTTTTGATGGGGCAGCTTCAGATGCTCCTTCAATTGGGAAATTTTGTGGTAATGCGCTACCACGGGGTGGGAATCTTAACTCAACTCATAATACACTAAGACTCCAATTCAAATCGGATGGCTCTATTGCTGGACTCGGATTTGCTCTCCAGTGGAATACAACGGATCCATGTGAGGATTTGAGCACAATTAATTGATGTCCTTACATATATGGATTATCTAAAAATTAAATGAAGAGAAATGAATCCTTATGATTAAATGATTTTAGTTTGTGGTGGACTCATAACTGACCAGACTCACGGGGCAATAAGGTAAAAAAAACAGAGAGATACGTTTGGAGTTTTGGAGTTGGGAGTGGGTGAAAGGATGTGTGAGGAAGAAGTTGTCAGTTATCAGTTGTATGTAACATTAAATATGCATTTACACGTGATGGTCTAGTTCTCCAGGGTATCCTGGCAACTATCCGCCTGATCGGGATTGCTTTTGGACGATTTCTATGAATTTGGGGAAACGAATTCAACTTGTATTTGCCTTGCTGAAATTGGAATCTCATCCAAACTGTTCATACGATTACCTTCAAGTTTTGGATGGTTTGGAAGGGGAAAGTCAACTTGCCATATTCTGCAATTCCACACTTCCTCCTCCAATCATATCCACTGGACCGTATCTGACATTGAGATTTCATTCAGATCATTCTCAAGCTGATACCGGATTCCATGTTACTTACGCTGAAGTGCCAGGTAACATCTTTTCTATAGTGAATCAATGGATATGGATTACTTTAAAACCCATAGACATTTGATTATAGGACCATGAACTAACGATTCCAACTGCTTAACTAATAACAAGACAACTAGTGACTTGATTAAATTTGGCTTTTCCGCTCATTTGAATTCATTTGCTTCTCCTTGAGTTTTCCTCCAAATTCAGCAGTCGTTCACACAAAGCTGCTGAGCTATAACATTATAAAGAATAAGATTGAGCTCAGTCAAGAGACTAATTGAGTTTCTGTTCTTGCTTGATTGCTTGCAATTAGCCGTAAATTATTGAGACGCTTGGTATCGTTAGATAATTACAACAGAAAATCGTGTAGTCGTTTCCGTCCTTTAACCACGATTTCTGTAGATGCGAATGGGAAACAATCAATGTGCACAGTTTTTTTATATTGGTTCGGTATATATACGATATTTTGTCATTTGTATGGTATATCTTATTTCTATATTTCTGTTAAAATAAAAGAGCTGCAACTGTTTGTAAACTTATATAGGTAGCACCAAATAAACCAACAATTACTTTCATATATTGAGATTCCCCAACTTTTTCTATGATATTCCTATGTTCCATCAACCTTGAACGTGACAGCTTCTTGATGAATTTTCTCCCATCTCACTGTACTCTCTTTTATTCTTGATAAATTTTAGCCTCTCTCTCTCTCCACATATTTCATCGCTCAAGTGAAAGTTAACTTGTTTATTTTGTACGAATTAGATGCGTGTCCCTTTTCCTTTCTCTCTGCTCTCACCTGCAAATTTTTTTCTGTTGCATAAAAAAACTTTTTTTTATGAGAATGACTCAACATAAAAAAACTAATATAAATAATAGAAATGAGAAATTCAATCAAATAAGCTTTCATATACTTTCCCCGCAATGCCGAATCAGTCTACAAACATTCATGGTCAAAATTAATTGTTTTTCTAGGTGTTCCAGGTTGCGGTGGTGTTCTCACAGCTCCAGGTACCAAACTAGTTAAAATGAAACTACTGAATTTGTATCGTATTAATGGAATGGAATGTAGAGGAGAATTATTAGAAAGGATCGGAATGAAGATTTAATTATTGCATGCATATGCGTATTTCTTTTATTCTGAAAGTGGGTATATTTTCTTCTCCTCATCATCCTGAACCGTACGCACATGGTTTGGACTGTGAGTGGCTCATTCGATTACCGAGACTGGAAACGATTGCACTGGAATTTCTATCGTTTGCTCTGGAGGGGAATAATTGTCGCTATGATTATGTGGAGGTGGATTTCACACATCTCTCGCAAATTCGAATATACGATAATAATAATTGAATCAAAGAAGTCAAGCAGTACAAAAAGTATTTTTGTATCATTTTATGTGCTCATGTTTTTTATAACCCTATTAAAGATTCGGGAAGGGAACGGGCCCACAGGGAATTTAGTTGGACGTTATTGTGGACGGAATGTTCCACCACCATACCGCTCCTTGTCAAATAATCTATTTATTCGATTCCATTCGGACGAGTCGGTTTCTTACGATGGATTTCGAATTCGATATGAAGCTGGTACACATCACTTTTTTTTCTCCAGTCAAAATATTATTATGAGGAGTCGGAATTCAATGTCATAATATATCGTATGAGAACATGATTTATCTCAATATGCTTCTTGTTTTGTCTCAACGTGCCTTTACTCTTTATTCTTTATTCAGTTAAGTATGTTCAGTATCAAATGGTCTCAAAAAACATAAGGCCTTAAGATGTTACTAAAAGTCCATACTGCACCAAATATATGTATATATAGGTAATAGTTTTGTACGAGGGTCGCCTTTTTTTATTTAGTTTTACTCGAATTTCTAACCAAGTTTTGTTTTTACTTTTGTTACTAATGTAATATGCTTGAAGCCTGTGGTGGACTTTTCTCTTCCTCGGACAGCATCATTCGAAGTCCTTACTATCCTGGGAATTATCCAAAAAATCGGGATTGTGTGTTCCTCATTTCTCAACCAGTGGGCAAAGCAATTCAACTGGACTTTATTGATTTTGATATTGAGAGTGGAATCGATACGAGATGTCATTTTGATTTCCTGGAGGTGACAATTAAATCTTGTAACCTCTAACATACAATATATATATATAAAGAGATGAAAATAGGCCCTTGAACTCACCCACACACAAATCAAAATGCATCCGTGTATAGAGATCGTTGAGCCAGTCCAATTATTTTTCCGTATTGCCCAAAAAAACTCTTGAGAACTTTTTTGAAAAAAAAAAAACTGTTTCTGACTTGCGGAGAGCTGTGAGATTTGATTTTCGTCATTTTTTTCTACCGCAGATTCGAGATGGAGATAATGAGAATTCGACGTTGATTGGTCATTATTGTGGTGCAAATGGTCCTGAAACGATCCTCTCGACACATAATTACCTTTGGATGCGCTTCAAAACGGACGGCTCGGTTCAAAATAAAGGTCAGGTTATTTTCGGAATTCGTACTATAGAATGAATACTATATAAATTTGCAATATGTATATATATTTGTCATGCTCCCCCATATGTCTCTATATATTCTTTTCAGGATTCATGGCCAACTTCTCCACAATTGATATTGCCTGTGGTGGAATATTCAAAGGAAATCGAATAGGTAAAGCAAAAAAAACAAAAACGAGTCATATGTCACCCATTTTGTGGTTGAAAGAACAAAAAAGTTATATTGTGGTTATGACTAATGACGAATGACTGTGTGTGGATACAATTAAAATAGGTGTAATTCAGTCACCCGGACATCCAGAAGTTTACCCACATGGTGTCAATTGCAAATGGGTCATTCGGGGTGAACCAGGAGAAGTATGTATATACGATATGCATATTTAAAATTACACAAAAACGTTTTGTATACTTAATTTAAACGCTTTTCTATAGGATTTTCACCTTGTTTTTTTATAGATTATCCGAATTAATTGGGCATCATTTAGCTTGGAGCCAAATTTTAGATGTATTTACGACAGTGTGGAGGTTTTTGATAATTCAACAATGTATGCCGTGGGTCACACTTTAGGGAAGTAAGTACACGCTGAATATTGAAAGAAGCTCTTAATGAAACATCACAAACTATCACAACTATCACAACATGACGCTATAGTTATGACTATAAGATTAACCTAACATTTAATGCGGATTGCTCCATGGTAGGTTTTGTGGAGACACTCTACCGCCCGTCATGACCTCCTCAGATAATACTATGACGATCGTCTTCAAATCCGATCACTCAGTAGCTCACGATGGTTTCATGGCCAGCTATGTCATCCTCAATGCGAGCAACAGTAAGTATATACAATTTTGTTTACTTTTTCTTACCCACATTTGCATTTATATATACATATTTCCACACATTTCCTTTTGTACATTCTTACTTTTGTTTGTTTGTACTCTTGCAGCATGTGGAGGAAATTACCTCACACAATTCGGTACGTTCAAGAGTCCTGGCTATCCAACTCGCTACCCTAGTTCAAGGAATTGTATGTGGACTATCAAAGTCCCTGCTGGGAAGCAAATTGCACTCAATATCACGGATTTTGATGTGGAGAATGGGACAAGGAGAGGATGCATTTACGATTATTTAGAAATAAGGTATGTATCTGTATATGAAAAGGGAAAATTGACTTGAATTTTTTGTTATCATATTGAACTTTTGATTCGTTAATCATCATATTCATGGGAATTTATAGAAATGGAGCACTGGAGACGTCTCCATTGATTGGTCAGTATTGTAATAATCGACCACCACCAAATTCAATCCCTTCCTTTACCAACGCTTTGTACTTGAAATTCCACACGGATCAATCGAGGAGTGGACGTGGCTTCCAAATATCTTGGGATGGCACAACCACAGGTAAAACAAATCTTCATTTCATAATTCTAATTACAAGGATTTTAAGAAAAGTGCAATTTCCTACACTGAAAAATCTTTGTTGGTATATATTTACTCAGGATGCGGTGGGGCACTTGTTGGACTTCCTCAGGGTAAGTTTTTGTACAATTAAATAACTTTAAAAATATGATCTCTTCTCCTCAAAACAAATTCCGTGTAATTAATTATAATTTTGATTTTTCAGGATCCATAACAAGTCCAAATTACCCTCTGCATTACGGAATCCGCACAGAGTGTGTGTGGACAATCACAATAAATCTTGGCAGTATCATTCAACTAACCTTTGTGGACTTGGACATTCAGAGAAGTGAAACGTGTGCTGGAGAGCATGTGGAGGTGAATTTAAAAACAACATCCTGTTACAGTGATTTAGGAATTGCTTTGCAATCAGTCATAATATAGATCATGATGAACGTTCTTATTTATAGTTGCGAGATGGGACGACACGGGGTGGGAAGGTTCTGGGGAGATATTGTTATTCGGACACGGTCGTTGTCCTCAACTCCACATCTAATTCATTGAGGATCAAATATGTCAGTCAGTTTGGTGGGACTGGGCGCGGATTCCGAGCCACGTTCCAAACTCGTAAGTATCTATACGGATAAATACACGTATATGTAATATGTACATCATAAATAAACAAAAGCTTTATAATACAGTCAGAATTTGACAGAGTATGAAATTGGGGAATTACTTGTCGGACACAAGTGCAAAACTCTAATTAAAATTTGTATTACATAATATTTACATCCCCCATGCAGCGTGACTTGCACGCAGTTTACAGTGTAAAATATTTGATGTGTGTAAACTTCAAATTTCCTCATCATTTTGTTCTATAGTTTGCAATAGGGTTATAGAAGGATTTGGCTCCGTCATCGAGTCACCCAATTTCCCAAGAGCTTATCCACACAATAGAAATTGTACATGGGAGATTCGTGCCCCGCTGGGAAATCGGGTCAACTTGTCATTTTCTCATTTCAATATAGAAGGCCCTTCACAAAATAATTGCCGTTACGATTTCCTCCAGGTCACTACAAATACAATACAAAATCGCAAACTTATGTACATCAACCTTACAAAAACACACAACTTCCAGTAGGAAAAAATCATCCCCATTGTTTATCATGTCATTTTTCTTTGTCGTGTATATATATATATATATATAGATATCGGAAAAATCTCGAGCTAAAACAGAGGCCCCAACAGTAATAGGGAAATACTGTGGCGATAATGCACCTGGATTAATATCCTCGAAAAATGACACCGTTTTCGTTCATTTCAAGTCCGATTCCTCGCTGGCATTCAACGGTTTCCGACTCGAATGGGTTTTGAGTGGTATGTTTTTTTCCTCACAACCAGTTACACACATTTTGTACGAAAACAAAGGTAAAACGTTAAGAATATTTTGCTTGCGTGTATAATCTTAAAGGTTGTGGTGGTCGCTTGGTTGGTTATTGGGGCCGTTTACAGTAAGACATTTAATTTCAAGCCCTGTCAGTCGTTTCATGCATGTTACATGTATGTACTTGATATGAAAAATCTCATGGAGGACTCATGAGTCATAATGTTAATGCTAATGTGAATGTGTAGATCTCCGAATTATCCTCAACACTATCCGGTCTCAGTCACATGTGTCTGGCAAATAACAACCGAATTGGGCTCCAAAGTTCGGTTGAGTGTGTGGGATTTAGATGTGGAGCATGGTCAGGATTGTAATTATGATTATTTAAGAGTGAGCCTCTCCTTTTTTCTCACTTTTTTACTTCACTTGAGTATACGTATGTACGACTTGAAAACGGTATCAATGTGTGTGTGTGTGTATTTAGGTGTATGGAGGATCAGATGACAGCTCAGGTCTCCTCACAGAAGTGTGTCAAAAATTAAATCAGCCACTCTCGGTGACTTCTCATGGGAACAATATGTACGTGGTGTTTCACAGTGACTATACAGTCGCTGCCAAAGGATTCATGGCTTCATTCATGCAAGTCCCTGGAGGTTGTGGTGGTCGCTATTCGGCTCCTCAAGGTTTAAACCTTTTCTTTACCTATGTTCTATGTATGATGTATGTTTGTAGTTTGTACAGTGTACACGCACTTCATGTGTGAATCTTACGATTACAATTCTCCAGGAGAGAAAGTCGATCGACTAACTTTCTCTTGCCTCTAGCGGAAACTCATTGCCTATAGAAACTATAAATATTTCTTATATACATGTATTCATGATCCGTCATTGTAATCCATCCTCAGGAACGATCTACTCACCCAATTGGCCACAAAACTATAATCATAGTGAAGACTGTGGGTGGCTCATCAATGTCAATCCAAATCATGTGGTGCAACTACAATTCACAGATTTTGATGTGGAGGGCCCTCGACAAAACAATTGCACTTATGATTACGTGGCTGTAAGTTCATTCATGTAGTTTTATAAGCCTTCCTTAACAATGACGAATTTCATGCACGACAAAAAAACAATGACAAATCCATACGCGACTTCCTTAGAATTTACGCAAGAAATCTTGTAAAATAATAAATGACAGTGCAGTTTAGTTGTTCAACTTTCCTTGTGTACATTCTTACGTCTTACAGACGACAATAAATGAGATGTGCACTAATGCTTGTTGATGAAATTGTTTGTTCCCTCCCCGTTCGCCATTTACGATCTTGACTATACGAGCGTTGTGTAGTTTTGTAGTCTACAGGGAATCTTAATAGGGAGAGAGATATTTCACAGTCTTCAAACACACACACACATATACGATATTTACTTAAGTTTGTTGGGAATAATCTTTCAAATAGGTTTATGACGGTGGCTCACGGTTCTCGCCAGAATTGCTTCTTCATTGTGGAAATTCCCTACCCGAACCAGCCATTATCAAAGCAACGGGGAATCAACTATTTGTTAGACTCCGAACGGATGCTACAACCGCTGCCAAAGGATTCAAAGCCAAGTACAGTACTGTAAGTTCTCCCCACTTCACTTTATAAATGTTAATTTAATTCCTTGATTACGATTAACAACTGAATGAGAGTGTATTTTAACGAATAAGAAAGGGGAGAGGAAAACGAGACTGCTTTATATGTATCTTTACGCATTCACAGGAATACTAATTTGTCAGACTTTTGTTAATTGTCAATTGTCATAAAGTTTTTTGATGATGTTGAAAAAATGCGTAGAGAAGTTTTGTAGCTGTACCTACATACTTACTATTGTAATTTTGTACAAATTGTGTAGGGATGTGGAGCTCGGCTAACAAACCGATATGGAGAAATCTCCACGTTGGAAACATCTCGAATGTTACTGCTATCTACAAACTGTACTTGGATCATCACCGGCCCAACATCTGATGACCACGTGACGCTCACATTCACTTATATGGATATCCATGTTTTCAACTCGAATGGGACAGACTGTACGACGGCGTATGTAGAAGTTTTAGATGGAGATGATGAAGAAGCTCCTTCCGTAGGGAAATTTTGCTTTGGAACGACTCCACCTGCACTAACTAGCCGAGGAAATTCATTCCTCGTGAGATATCATCAAGCTGTTAGTCAAGGTGCGCGAGCAAATTCCACAAGAATTTATACTGTAGAACTCGACAATAATTCTGAATTAATACTACCAAACTAACTTTTTTTTTTTTTTGAAATTGTTAAGGAATTACAGGCCATGGATTTCAAGCAACTTATGAAATTTCCTCGTCAGGTATATACAGTTCACAGTTATCGTTAAATACTGTCGCTATTTTATTCTAATTCGAAATCTCTCGGAAGGCATTTCAGTTAATGAAAAAATTAAAATGATATTCTTTAAAGCTTGTGGAGGGAATTTGATGTCAATGCAAGGAAGTTTTACACCACCAAACTATCCGAATGGCTACCCAATGAATACTGAATGCGTGTGGAATGTGCGAGCGTCTCCAGGTACAATAAAAATAAAATAAAAAGTCGCCTGAGTGTGTAAATAATTGTGTGGACTGGTGGAGACAAGAGAAGAGAGCAACGAAAAGAAAGAAAGGAGCATCTGCTTCCTGTATACTCCCGTCTCTCTTCGTGTCTCTGGCTCAATGCAGTTTTTTATTGTCCCTACTTAAATTCCCCGTTTCACACCTGAACCGAATAACACATAATGCACAGATGAGAATAACCGAGCAATTTCCTCATCATCTTGTTCTTTTTTCCCTCGCGATTATAGGCAATCAAGTTCAATTGTCTTTCCGACGAATGGCAATTGAGTCGAGTGAGTTTTGTAACAATGACTTTGTAGAGATTCATGAGAATAGTGCTAGTGGAAGATTACTTGGTCACTACTGTGGCAATGACGTCCCAGCCAACGTGACAGCCGGCAATAATTTATGGGTTTTATTCCGAAGTGATGGGGAAGGACAAGCACCCGGATTTTGGGCTGATTATTCTTTATGTGAGCTCTAATTTCCTTTGATCGTCTCTCAGTTTTACTTTCATACATGATAATGCCAGTCATTTACCAATACTTTTATAGTAATCATATAATAATAATAATAATTCAAATTCAAATTCAAATCCCATCTGCAATCTGTTTTTTTATTGTTCATAGCACATGGGAATGAATTGAATGGGACATCCGGAGTGATTGCATCTCCATTGTGGCCCAATCCGGGTACTTACTTTGGAGAATTCTTCTGGAGAGTCACAGTGAGTATAGGGAAGTCTATTCAAATTACATTTCAGGACTTTGAAGTGGGCTATGCGGGCGCACCTCCTTGTGCCAAAAGGAATAGTGAATTTAAGGTAAATTATGCAGTAGAAATGATTAATGATTGAATTAGTGAATTAGCGAATATTGCAAGCCTGAACAACAAGTCAATGAAATTTTCCGATGGTCGTTTTCATGTTGTTTAATTTTTTTTTGCTCTCATTCAGATTTATGATGGCTACGATACAACAGCTTCAGTGATTTTGTCAAGATGTGATCAAATCCTCCCTGACCCAATCACATCCAGTGGGAATGTCGTGTATATTTCTTTCCGGAAAAATAACATGTACTCAAATCTCTTGTGGAGTCTCCGCTGGATAGAAGTCCCACCGGTAGAAATCGGCTCATCACTTACAAATACAAATGTTACAGGTACACATGAAAATGAAAAACTTGTGTAAAACAAAAGTGTCTTTTACAGCAGATTTATACAGTTCATTTCCAAAATTTAATGCAAATTTTTACGGGATGCCATACAGGTTGTGGAGGGAATATCACGATAAGTCCAGGAAATAAAACTACAATCACGAGTCCAGGCTATCCTGAGCGTTATCCTGCAAATGTGAGATGCGAATGGTTCATTTTTACTGATCGTTATTACCGACTCAAACTGAAAGTTGAGAACATTGATATGGAAAGTCATACGACTTGTCAGTATGACAAGCTGGAAGTTTATGATGGTACTCGAACCATTTTAGAATTCAAATGAATGTTTACTAAAGATATATAATATATAAAATTCAGCTTACACAAAAAAAATCATTACAATTTCAGGGTTATTTGGTCAACCAAATTATTATTTAAACAAGACATTGTGTCAACGATCTGACTTGGGACTGGAATTAAGATCCTCGGGGCGACTCGTTAAATTATTAATGATCTCAGACTTGAGTCATCAGAGATCAGGATTTAATTTGACTGTGTCCACAGGTGCGCTTCAGAATACTTCAGATCCATTTACAAAGTCTATGTACAATCACAAAACGTTCACTATGTTCTAATTCCTTTAAAATGTACATGTGTTTTTGTTTGTGTGCAATTCTATACGATGAAAAGAATGTGGCGGCTACATAAAGACTTCAGCTGGGGAAGTCGGACGGATTACGTCTCCAAACTTCGGCGTCAGTAATTACGGGAATGCTATTTGTAAATGGACTTTGATGGCTCGACCTGGCCGCACACTCCGAATTACATTTAATGATTTTGATATTTATGCTCCATCAACAGGCATTTGCTCGACCGACACTTTAGTTGTAAGCGCATCTTTTTCTCATCCTCTATTTAAATCCCGCTGGACTCTGAATAACAATGCAAATAAACACTTGTCATGTGATATCTTTACGTCAAATTTTTCCAGCTTCGTAACGGAGGGAATACGGACTCTCCATTTTTAGGGCAAGGAAGATACTGTGGAAATACAAAACCCGCTCCATTGGAAACCAGTGGGAATCAACTGTATATGAAATTCACTGCCTACACCGCTGCAGGACGTGTACGCACAGGCTTTCCCCAAATTTCCACCTAATATCTGTATTACCATTATTTGAGTATCTGGTAAAAGCCCTACAGCTGCTAAAATTAACTTTCATATTTTACAGGGGTTTTCACTCACGTACAATGAAGTCTCTGCCGTTTGTGGTGGCCCCACACATTTAACACAAGAAGCTGGACAATTTGAATTCACTTCCCCCAACTTCCCAAATATCCCACCCCCATTTACAGAATGTGAATGGATTTTCACCGTCCCTCAAAATGAAGCCGTTCAAATTGATTTCCAACTCAGTTTTCAATTACGAAATTCTCTCAAGTACATATTTAATATGAAAATTGAAAAAACAAATGAGAAATACAAATGTAGGAAATGACCAAGGGAGTCATCTGAAGTAGTTTATTTATACATGTAAGTATAATCTGTTTGGTTGTGTGTTCAAAATTACAGCTGTGAACGAGCCGGAGTGGAGATTCGAGATGGTGGGACTCGCTTGTCTCCAGTCATTAATACGTTTTGTCGGGATATGCCAGGAACGATCAAGAGTACGAGTAACATCCTTTATTTACGCTACTACACGACGGTTGCAGAGCCTCTCAGTGGATTCAAAGCCAAAGCATCTATTGGTGAGATTATACAAAGAACGGGGGAAGGAAATAAAAAAATGTCAGCATCCTTTAAGTCCTCGTAATACCGACACCTCAATCCTCAATTCTCTCCTACGTCTTTTCCTTCTCTCTCTCCCTCTCCTCTTACCGTGTACTTTCTATTGACTCCTGACGGGATTCCCTCCAACAATGGCAAATATGAAAACGATTTAAGGCTTATTTATTTTATGTCATGTAGCTAGTCATAAAATGAAATGTGTCCATGTAGACATGCGATTCCTCAATAAGGTACGATGGTGACAATACCTATATATGTATCTGTACTTACCGTAAAACTTGAATTAAAAGCCTAGACTAGTGTCTACAATTCTTGAAATTGTCCAAAAACCAAGGATAACTGGATAGCATTACGGTAAATGGCTTATACTAGATAAAACCAACGAAAAAACTAGGCTAATAATTGAGGTAGGTTTGTAATCTGGAGTAGGGTTTTAATTCAAGTTTTAAGGGTATAAGTATGATTTTTTGTACAGATTCTGTTGAGTGCATCTGTGTGCGAGCATCATTTTGTTATGATTTTTAGCTCGCTGTGGTGGGACTTTGGTGAGTTGGACTGGACAAATTCTCTCTCCAAGCTATCCAACTTCCTATGATATTAATTTGGATTGTTTGTGGACGATAAAAGGACCGGAAGGAGCTTCACTTATTCTAGATTTTATCGATTTGGAACTGAATTCAATTTTCCAGAGATCTAGTTTGAATTGTTCCCGTGATCGGGTTTTCATCACAGAACAGAATTTCACAGGTGGGATTTTTTATGTACTGTTTTTTCTTCAAGAAAAATCTAGACTTTTATGTAGAAAGTAGAATGGGAGCGTTAAATTTCTAAATTAATGTCAACAACTAATGTGTACATACATGAGTAAAATTGGACTCGTTCTATTTGGAATTTATGCTTGCAAAAAAAAAAAAAAAAAAAAAAACAGACATAGATGAGCCGAGGAATTGGACGGTCTGTGGAGGGCTTCCGGGTAGAATTGAGACAAGCTCCAACAAAGTTCATATTCGATTCATAACGGATGGTCAAAGGGAAACTGCTGCCAAGGGTTTCAAGTTAACATACCGAGCTTCAACTCAAAGTAATTTCACTAATTTCACATACGTATATTTTATTCCCCATATCACCCATCAAGTGTGTCATTTGTCAGTAGGTAATTATATATGTAAAATTCACAGGCGTAGCATGCATATAGGCTTTCTATTTCAAAACAATACAAGAAAATATCATATGTCAAATTCTAAATTTACAAACATCAAAGCATTTTCCACATTTGAGTCGTCAAGTCTCAAATCGTGTTTCAAAGTCGAATAGAGTAGTCAAATTAATGGAAAAGAGGGAATGAAAAGCGTTTTTAAACAGATTCCTTTAGAATTTATAAATAATTAAGAGCAGTATCTGTTACAATGAGCAATAATAATAATAATAATAATAATTGGAGTAATTGCAGCATACTCTGAATCCTCAATTTGCCACTCGTCTCATTTCTACAATTATTTCGTGTTGTTGTTGTTGATTTGAGGATTTCTTCAAAGAGAAAATACGAAAACACTAACAAGGAAATGAGTGGAAATTGGGAATTTTTGATTCAATTCAATTTTAATGATTGAACTTCAATCGTTGAGGGAACGTGACTGCAGTTTTGAAATTTGATATATAAGAATGATTAATTATGCGTGGGTAGGATAAATTTGGAGTAACAATGGCAATTTTAATTCCTATAATATAATACATTACAGGATGCGGAGGCACATTGACTCAACCGAGTGGATTCATTCAAGTAAATCCGACTGTTAAATTCATACATATACATATAAATATTTAAATATGAGATGTACGTAAATGTTTGTATATTGAAATATATAGTCTGTTGGGTATCCACGAGGTTATCCACACTATCGAGCTTGCTACTGGCGAATCAAAGCTCCAACTGGTCGAAGAATCCGTTTGGAATTTTTAGATTTTGATCTGGAAGCCAAGATTATAACACAAAGGCATGAATATTGCGTGGATTTAGTTACGGTATATACGATATGAAAGTTTGAATTATTTTTTCTATTTGTGATTTGTGATTTGTCTTATTCTAATTCAATGCGAGTACAATTTTCATGTGTATCTATACTTACATATGTAGCTTCGACAAAGTCAAGAATCAGGATTTGCTTCCCTGTCCCAAAAAGAGTTTTTGTATGGTGGATCTTTGTGTGGTTCAAGTATTCCCCCAGCAGTGGAAACAACATCCTCCACTTTGTACATTCTTTTCAGGACGGATGCCTCCGTTTCTCATAGAGGATTCAAAGCCAGATACACCACAGATTTACCTATCAGTGAGAAAATACACACAATTGTTTTTTTAGAGGGAGTAAAATGAACGCAATTTTTTGTTTTTGAAAATGTAATTACATTGGTTTTTCTTTGGTCTTCAGTTTGTGGAGGTGAAATAGGGGAAGATGTGATTCAGGGCACGCTCTCCTCTCCCACGGAAATGACAACTACACCAAATACCACAACAACCGTTTCTTGTACATGGATTAAAAGTGGGGATGCTTCAAATGGGACAACCATCATCACTCTACATCGACTTTTCATACCTCAAGAAGGTCAATCCACAGCTGTTTCCCTACCCTGTAATAATGGAGGATTCCTCAGATTCTCAACTACGACGGACTGGTCTTACCCGTGGAAAAAATTCTGTGGGACATCCGACACACAAAAGATTTACTTGCCCGGCTCTGCATTCACGACCACCTATCAAGTAATCTCCCTTGTCTCCATTCTTCAAATACGTATATTTTTAAAACGTAACGAAATATATGTATATAAAAAAACCCGGGTTTCACATGGTTTTTTATTTATGCTTATATAGGCGTACAATTTGTCTTCATATTTCAATGTGACGTATCAAATTGCGGCTTGTGGTGGAAGTTTGACGAGTCCAGATGAAAACATAACGAGTCCAAATTTCCCGACTTCATACCCAACAAACGTGGAATGCATTTGGCTCTTGGATTTCCCCAGTTATGGCTCACAAATCAGATTAACATTCACGGACCTCAATTTGGATGACTCTACCAATTCTCAAGGGGAATGTGATAAGGATTTTGTCTTGATAAGAAATGGGCGGTATCCCACATCACCTTTAATGGGGAAATATTGTGGGACTTCCATCCCTCCACCCATCATCTCCATGTCTCGATCCCTATGGATTGAATTCCATTCAGATGAAAATACGAATGGCAATCGAAATGGTTTCCGAATCACTACCGAAATCATTCCTCAAGGTAACGGGAAATGTGGATTTGCACTCGTTGTTTTTGGAATTACGTTTACGGTTTATGTGAAATCTACGTATACATATACATTAATTATTTGGGTAGGCTGTGGAGGGGTTTTACACACCAAATCCGGAGCTATCCGATCTCCCGTGACAAATGGACCATCATCATTAGCTTCCCGAAACCTGAACAGTAGTCCTCGCTACCCACATAATACGGAATGTGAGTGGACAATTGAGACGATTCCAGGATATCAACTCAATTTCCAATTCACTGGACGTTTTGATATTGAAGTCAGTGCCAATTGTACGAGCGACTACGTCGAGGTAAAAAAAAGTTTACCTTCCACTGCCCCCTTTTCAGCTTTCACTTTGTGCAGTTGAGCAAAACTGCACAAATTTTTGCAGATGCATCAAATCTTCCCCCATTATAACAATATATATCTGTACATAATACTAATTTATAATAGACGAAATCCAAACTCACTTGTGTGTTTTCTACGGTTTTTATTATATCATATGTTCTGGTTTTTGTTATCATTTCTTTTCTTTTATCTGTACACGTGCGGACGATTGTTATTGTATTGTATTGGTGGGGCGTGTGTGGAAAACCAAACAAAAACGATAGATTTTCACATGGGATCGGACTGATTGGAGAACACTAGGGAAATTTTGTGGGAAGCAATTACCGTCAAGTATAAATACAACTAGTACAAGAGCCAAAGTGTTGTTTCATTCAAATGAAGCGACTAATGGGGACGGGTTTCAGGTAATTAATTCCAAACTATTATTATTATTCCCATTTATGGATTATTCCCTTTGTTGTACACACAAACAAATGACATTACACGTTAAAATAGTTGAGAGTTTGAGAGCACATTTCCCTTTGGAAATGTGCATAAAAAATCTGCTCCAGAGTCCATGTGGAATATCATTTGATCATTAGCATCGAGGTAATGTCCATGTTTTCTGGATTGGATGTACAGATTCCAAAAAACTATTTGTATATGTGACTTTTAGCTCAATTGGTACTCGCCTTGTGGTGGTTTGTACTTTGGATCTGAGGGGGAAGTCCGATCTGCTCATTTTGAGCGCTACAGTCATTCACTGGGTGTAAATAGATTTGGATTTTGGTCTTCAATCGGTTGGGAGCGGATGTACAACGTTCAGAAATGTGACTATGTGATTCAAGGACCGACAGAAGATTCTTTTATTGTTGGAGAATTCTTAGCTCCTTTCCATGTTGAAGGTATATATACAGTACATAGGCTGACGATTGACGGATGAGATTATTCATTAGAATTCGTCATTATAAAAAGAACTTGTATTTTTGATGTATTGATTGAAATTCAGACCCGAATACGTACGGATTGTCTGCAGCCTCCACTCCAGAGAACCGTTGTCCAATTGTAAATGTGACGATTTGGTCGGGTAATAATTCTGCACCGTCATGGAATCGACAAAGATATGGTGGAGACTACTGTGGACAAGAAGTCCCACCCGCATTCATTGTCAAAGGAGCTGTGACCATTTCTTATAATTACATGGCCAACTTTGAAAATTATGGCTTCAGATTACGTTACAACACGTACAGTAAGCTATTTTTCTTTGTATACAGTGTGGGGGAATTAAGCTCAAATTATGTTCAAATCAAAATGAGAGAATAAAATGTGGGTTTGTTTATAGTATATAAATTAATCAGGGAATTTAATCGATTTGATATGGGATCTGATTAGGATGTGGTGGAAACATTACGGAGCCCACTACTATTAAATCACCAGGCCATCCATTCACAACTGCTCCCAATATGAATTGTACATGGCTTGTGACAGCCCCAAGAAATAAAGTCGTTCGCTTGAAGTAAGTTGATCAGTCTTATATATTTATGTATACATACGTTAATAGCGTATATACAACTTATTTACAACGTTGTTGCAAATTTTAACTTTGAAAGTTTCGAGTGAAAGTTTCAAATGGCTTTTTCATGTGGATTTATTTTGGGGATTTTAATTAATTTTAAAGAATTCGATTTTCGGGGAAATCTCCTTCGGATTAACAATTTGCAAAGTGCTGTGAAGTAACGTAACCCAACTTTTTTAGTATGTGTGCGGTCGGACAAGATGAAATTCTGTTAATGCATTTATGTGGAATATGTATATACGCAAAGAGTTTTCCAAAACTTTTGTTGCTTTGAAACTCTACATTTTTTTTCGCAACGCGGAAAGATGAATACAAAACATTTTGGGGAATATCGATCGTTCAAATGTGTGTGACAATGAAGAACAAGAAGCAATTCCATCAAAATATTTGCTTTGCATCCATAAAAAATTAGAAAGAAATACATAGCTAATGAACAGTTGTATA
The DNA here is from genome assembly GCA_034699125.1 of Gisinianus flammeolus. Classification (NCBI taxonomy): domain Eukaryota; kingdom Metazoa; phylum Arthropoda; class Collembola; order Symphypleona; family Katiannidae; genus Gisinianus; species Gisinianus flammeolus. Next base: position 94,225 of record JAIUND010000108.1, on the reverse strand, counting down.
TTTGTCGGAGGAAAAGGCTTACAAATTAGGATGTCAGCACGCAGACCTATAAGACCTATAAGACAACGTTTTTTATTTTCCAGCTTTGATTTTTCTTTTGATTTTTCTTTTCTCCTTTCACTTCTTTCCACATTTCTCTTCCGTGTGTTTGAAAGAATTACTTTCACGCCTTTTCTCCGGACTTTCTCAGTCAAAAAGTCTTAAGTAAACTTCCCCTTGGTTATGAATGGTGATGACAAAACTTTATGAAAGATAATTTCTTTGTTTTTTTTTCACTCTTTATCTCTCTGTCTTTCATGCCCTTCATTTCATATGTACATAAACACTAAAACTCTCCTATTTTCCTTACATTTCCTTCTCTACATATAGATTTGAGACATTGGAGCTGGAGTACCATTATCAATGCAACTACGATGCTGTTCATGTATTCAATGGTCCCTTGATAAATGAGAGTCAGAAACTTGGAAGCTTCTGTGGGAACTTAACAAGCGATTTACGCCGAATCAGCTCTCCATCACAATTTATGACTGTTCAATTTGTCACGGATTTCACTATTGAACAGAGTGGTTTTGCTGCTGCCATTGACTTCACTTTAGGTAAACTTCATAATTCATCATCAGAGAACAACTCTCTCGGCTCTCATATCAACCAACATCGAATCCATTTCTCTCTCTCTCCTTCTCTCTCTCTTTCTTTCTCTATCTTTTACACAGGGGAAACAAATGATTGCAAAAATCTAAACGCAAACGGAAGCTGTTTTTTTCCTCTCTGATAAAAATTGATTTCAAAATCAGATTACACGCAAATAATTGTGTGTGTATTTTCTCAATAATGTTCTTTTATATAAAACCTCATTTATTATTTTCATCTTCAGAATGCTTTTACTGTATTCTCTTTCCATTTTTTATCCCTCAAATCTCAGATACCTATATTCTTTAGTGCATTCGGCTCTGGAATGATTGAGGAATGGACTCGATTTATACAATGCCCATGTGATTTGTGATTTGTGATTTTTTGGGAGGGGGGGAAATGGAGATGATTTTTCATGATGATATGATTTCTCAGGACCTGCACAGGGTTGTGGTGGAAGACTCAACTTGACGTCCGGAGCTTCACGAAGTATTCAAAGTCCAGATGGGGATAATGATGGGAAATATGATTACGACCTCGAGTGTAATTTCCTTATCGTCGGAGCGGACTATCAAACTATTGATATTTCATTTACATCGTTCAATTTGGAAGGCTCGAGTAGGCCAGGAAGTCAAACAGAGTCTAATGAGGCTTGTCCATTTGACTTTGTCGAGGTGAGAGAAGGAAGACATTCATTAATTAAGCTAATCCTGAATTAGATAACCATGAGCCAATTTGATTTTAATTTAATTGTTGTTTGGTCTGCTATAATAGATATTTGATGGACCTGGACCGTTTAGTGACAGTCTAGGGAAATTTTGCTCAACAACCATTCCACCCAGAATCGTGTCATCCACGAATTTTGTATGGTTTAGTTTCGTTTCGGACGGGTCCAATAATTTCCCCGGATTTAGAGGCACCATCACCAGCAGACCTTGTAAGTGGATTTTTTATACTTATTGCTAATGAAGAGTTTAGATGGGGAGTGACACGATCACAACAACTTGATTGAAAATCAACGATAGAGATCTTTTTCCATGCATAAACAGATATGTACAAAGTGGCAAAAACTAAATGCAAAAATGACCGTTTTCATTATAAATCTTATTCAATATTTTTTTTCATCGTTATTGCTTTTGCTTTGAGAGTGAGAATGAAATTTGGAACCTTCCAAAATGCTCAATTTATAAGAATTGAGAATTGAAAGCCGTCTGACTGAGGGCATTTGAGCAACAAAAAGTTATGTTGTACATAGAAAAAATGAATGAGTGTTCTCAGTATGTTCACTTAAGTAAAATGTTGAGCATGATGAAACGTGAGCTGCTATCATCTTACTTACACCATCCTTAATTTTCTGCTAGATACACAAGAAAAACGGGGTAAAAGAAGGGAGGATTCCAATGTGCATCGTAGTGCGACCGTATGAATTTTTTCCCAACATCAATCAGTTGTCAGTTGAAAAAAAGAGAGCCCTTTGGTTGATGAGACAAGTTGTCTTAAGAGAAATGTCATCATCAATCAGACGGAGGGAGCTCTCCCTTTGAATAAAAAATAGAAAAATCTCTCAGTGTCCCACTGGAAACATTCTCATTTTTCACTTTAAACTAGGTATATATATATTTTCAAAGGAAATAAAAGTGCGTAAAGTTCATTTGATAGAGCCATTTAACTTTGTACACGCTGTATATCCGAATATCCAAAGTGATATATGTTGAATTCATTTGAGTTCCGGATTCCAAATCTCACGATAAAAGTAGACCAGTGAATCTTATCCGCATAGTCTCATCTATTTATTCCTGTACCTAAAACTAACTCTGCGTCTATCTCGTGTATGTTTTTTCACGTGTTAAAGCTCCATGTGGAACCAACTTGGCTCTGAATGCGACAACGACCAGTCAGTTTTTGACCAGTCCGGACTTTGCAGTGGGACGGAACTATGCGAATAATTTGAAATGTCGTTGGGTCATTGATGGAGCTCAATATGATGATCAAGTTGATGTTCATTTCGTTGATTTGGATGTGGAGTCAAGTGCGGATTGTAGTAAAGACAAGTTACAAATCCGAGACGTTTCCACCTCGGTAAGCCCAAAACAACCATCACACAAATCCCACGTGTCGCTTTCACTCACGTCCCTCTTTTTTACTTTCTCTTTTGCTGATTGTACTCAATTTTGCCACGCAACTCTTTTGGGTTTTATTATGTATATTTTGTTCAAATCTGATTGGGATCGTGAGTCCAGTCAACCTGAATATTTCTCAATCTGGTTGGATTTCAAATGATGTTTGATGTTTAACAGTATCATTCAAGAGATGGAAATGGAATTGGCGGTCCAATCATTTTCACTGGCGTCCGAGCTCGTCCTTGGAGATATAACAATCAAAATATTGAAGCTGTAAGGCAATTTCCTCTGAAATTGTAATTTGAAATTGATGAAAACGAAAACGGGGATATGGAAAAATTATTATTATGAGTTGTGACCATTTAATTGTAGGCCACAATCAATCGTGACGCTTTATATTGTGGAACTCAAATCCCACCTGACTTCTTCTCTGTTGGTCGATCCGTTGAAGTTTTATTTCAAACGGACACTGCCGGCTCTGGGAGAGGTTTCAAAATCGAATTCAAGGCAGCCGGTAATTTGATTTTTCCTTTGCACACTCCCGTAAAATATTATATACAATTTCCCAAAAAATTCATCATGAGTCATGGGGTGATGCGAAACATTTTGCTTAGAAACTCTGAAGCGTATGTCTATGTATATATTTACAAATGTAAGCAGTATTCTTTTCATTTTATGATGTTGGACTTTTTTCTTTTTCAGGCTGCAATCGAACTTTCACGAATATTCAAGGAAGACTGTTTAGTCCACAGTGGCCGAGTTTCTCTCCTTACTACACCAACTGTTTCTTCACAATTAGTGCACCAAATGGATCATTTGTCTCCATTTACTTTAACCGGTTTGATTTGGTGGACAGTACTGGATGTGCGGATGCTGCTTTTGAAGTGAGTTCCTTGATTCAGAGTCCTTTGAGTCCTAAATACATAGTTTTATATGCATGCATCATTTTTTGATTTTTAATTTTTGAAAAATGGAATTTAGGCTCGTGAGAACAATGGAAATGGGAGACTACTGGCAAGGTATTGCGGTTCCGCCATACCAAACTCAATTTTCTCTTCAACCAACAACATTTCAGTTCAATATTTTACTCGGAGACGGTTCAGTCGAGGCTATGATTTAACCTACACAGCGACGCCCAATGGTAATTCAATATAAAAAAGAGTCAACATGTACAGATATATACATATTATTACATATGTATATACATGTACTTATATTTGTAAGAGCACTGCTAATTTTTTGAAGTGCCAATTTACACGCGCGATATACCAAATCCCGAAATATCTTCATTTCATTTAATTGCAATTGATTAGGGATTGGATGTGGTGGTGATATTTTCCATACGGGTGGCAGGTAAGCATTTAAAAAAAATCGCCTAGTTACAGACCTTGGAGTTGCCCATGAAAGATTCTAATTAATTATTTAAAAATATGTGCATATAGTCTGACAAGCCCATTTTACCCGGGCAATTACTCAATTGATTCTCTGTGTACTTGGAGACTCCGAGTCCCAGCGGCTCTCAAAATTCAACTTGAGTTTACATGTAAAAAAAAAACGATTGCTATATTTTAAATATAGTTTTTTTATTAGTGAAATTGTTGGTACAGAGCTATAAAAAGGATTTCCTGTCAATTTCATAGCGTTTAACATTGGAGGAGACTGTGATTCAAGTTTTCTTGAAATTTTGTCCATGAACTCACATGCAATGTCAGATGACCCTCAACTCGTAACCAAATACTGTCGAAACGTAAGTAGATTGAGGGTTCACACTTGGAATTTAGAATATATATATATGATATGCACGATTGTCCACAGGTTTTTAATTGGATTAAAATGGGAATTGGTGTACAATATATAAATAGGATAATCCATCGAGTTACCTGGGAACCACAGACATGGCCATGATCAGATTTAAATCTAGTGTTAACAACACGGGTAATGGATGGAGAATCACTTTCCAAGGAATTATGCCCACTCAACTCCCCTCATAATCAAACATGATTAATTGATTAATTTTGTATTTACTCACTGTCACTCTCACAAATGACAAATCCCATTACAAAATATGAAATACTAAATATATATATACAAATTGCTGGTAAAATTAATTTATAGTTTGTCACCGTCTGAATTGACAGTAGTTTTTAAAACTCCTTTTATTTATTCAAATATTGTCTCATTTTATTTATCTCATTTATTTTGTGTAGATTATTTTGTCTAATTAGTTTTCCGCTTGAATAAATTTAAATTGCCCTTTTGTTTTCAATGCACAGTGATGTGAACACAGTGAATCATTTACGCAAGGACTTTATGTGAGCTCAATATTTATTTACATTGAGAATGAGAATGAGAACAATCCAAATTTGAAATCGGACGTTGTACACACACTCAAGATGAAATTAAATTGGGATTTAATTCCGTTTCTCGAGAGAAACCGAAAATCCTACATCCGACAATTGGTAGAGAATGTGAGCGTTTATGTGGAAAAAAGGGGCAGTAGTAGTTTATTTACAGTTTCATCATTATTAATCCCATAATGCCTATTGTATAAACGGATTTTAGAACTCATTTGTCAGGCACCAATGTCAATGTCTCGCTTGAGCTGGAAACAATCGGATTTACAATTCCTACATACATTTCATCTCAAAGGTAAATTAAATGTATAGATGAAGACAGTTGGGAGTTGGAAATGGGAAAAGAATGAGGAATATGCATTGCCTATGTTTACTCATACTTTAATCATCTTCGCACCTAATTACAAACATTTAACGATTTTTTCTGTTCACGGGTCTCCTCTCCTTATTGTGAGTTTTAGTTTGTCTTTGATCCTATTTATTACCCATCTCTTTTGATCCGCTCTGTTTTCTACTTTTTTCTATGAGGCTTTATAATTCCGTCTTTGAAACATCTTATGAAAATTTCTGCCTATGATATATTCATGACGTATTTGACTGATTTGATAAGATGGAAGTTTAAAAAACTGCCTTTTTTCCATAAGATTTTCATGTCATGTTATATTAGCCCTTCAATTGAAAATTTCCCCTTTTCCGTTATTTTTTCAATTTTAATTTCAATTTCAACGATCTCCTTATAAATATCTATCGTCAGACGCGCACTGAGCACTCTTTTTGTTTATTTTCATCATGCCTTGCTGTATATTATGTGAAATAAATCCCATTAGCGAGAATGTAATCATCTGTGTGTGTGTGTGAACTGAATTTCGATTTCGATTTCGATCAGCAACGGTAGAGAGAACAGAGAATGAAACCATATGATATCCAGTTGTTCCGGATTCCAGTATTTATTGGTATTACAGATCATTAAGGAATCCATTAAAACATTGCATTGCATGCTGTGTGGACATGATACTTCCACGTCCACGTACAAAAATGTGCTGGACGGTAAGAAAATGTTTTGTATTATTTACAGATTTTTATATATACTTATGTTTATGTCAATATTAATGGAGTTTTGGCATGAGATTGGAATTTCCGTTCATACCCTGAAGAACAAAATCCAGGAAAATTCATGTTTGAAACTAATAATAATAATAATAAACTCGTCACACAGGTCACACTATTATATTAGTTAAATGAAATAATCTGATCGAGTTGTCTAATATGATGTGTCTACAAATCACGGCTCAAAATCAAGAAAATCAAGCTAATTGTCCTTTCATTTCCATATGAAATCATGAAATCCACAGCATAGCTATACAAAAAACATTGGATAATTGAACTTGGCAAGGGGGATTACTTCAGCTAAACAAATTGGATGGTACATCCAATTTGGATGATCCAAACATTTAGGATGACCAAACTGATGCAAGAGGGAAAAGGAAATCAAGGCTAACGTCTATGTTGGAAATGATTTCTAATCAAAATGATCATTCTCAAAAGACGACTGTGGATAACGACTGCGATTATCAAATAATGAAGGACTTTCAACAGCAGTTTGCCTTACGATTAGTACTTTGTCACATGTTTTGGGTCCTATTTCCCCAACTACTTAAGTATACATATCGTATATAGAAAGGAAGTGAGGAAGCAAAGAATATGCAAATTCCCCGTTCACGAACTTGTGTTTGTATATTTATCAATGAAAATTGTCCCCGTGCAGACTCGAAGGAGCTTTGTAGTAGGTTGTAGTACTTTGTACATACATTTGCTTTTCGCCGCGCCGAAGTCGTTAAATTCTATTGATCTGAGAGGAATGAGGACGTTCTTTTCCCCCCTTTTTCTCACAACTATATGCTTACAAGTGTTTTGTATCACGTGTATCAATATCCTCCTCTGAGATTGAAATGAAAAGCTACTTGAAGGAATCTAATTTCCTGTCTATTGTCAACTTCACAACTGCTGCTCCTACTTTTGCCACACGCTCACTCACTCACTCCCTCAACAGTTTTTCAAAGTTGCCAAGCTACACGTTTAAAGTAGGAAGTACTGCTCAGTCCCCTCCATTCAATCACGCATAAAACACCGGAAAAGAGAGAAAGAGAGAAAAAAAAGAAGAAAGATTGATATTCATTTTTTTTTGTCTCGCTCCTCTCCTCAAGTCTCTTTGTCCTTGTGTGTATATTGTAGATTCCGCATGCTGGAATAATGGCAGGGGAAATGGCATGATTGCACATTATTAAATTCTTACTCTATTACGATTCCATGGAAATTTCAATTTTGATATGGAACTGACTCGAAGAGTTATGAATTATGAGAAGGTACAGGAAATCTGGATAGTGAGGACGATATTTGATTTAAAAATCCTTTGTACTTTATTAACTTTATTCATGTGAACATTTGAAGGCAAAAACACACTCAGGCGCTGTTTAATCTAATTTAATTTAAACGCTTTTTACGAACAAAAAAAAACATTTTTTACATTTTTAATTACATATTATATTTAGCTATTTGGGGTCTTGAGTATTTTATTTAATTGGTTAAATTATAGAATGATAATAATAAAATTCGTTATCATCAGAGCTCTATATCGACTTCAAAGGAAGACGCGAGCTTTGTAATAGTCTTTGAGATCCACCATTTTGGCACCACCAAAATAATCCAGTACACAAATATTTTTGATGTCCAGCTTGGCAAAGTACCATCCATGATCTATACATATACAAAAAAAAAGGTCACAAAAACAGAAATTTATAATTTATTGTACACAGAAAATGCTAAAAATACATCATTGTGATGATGATTGCAGTTAATTGTTTTTTTACCTAAAGGCCAGGACGACATGACTGGATGCCGTGACCACACGGATTTTCTTGCAAACGTTTCTTCTCCAGTTCCATTTGCAATCTAAATCCACGGAAAACATGAGAAATCAATACAGAGGACAAAACAGCCAAAGTGAGAAGTTAAACCTTGGGAAAGCCTATGAATATTCTGCTACTGCTTCTGCACAATATTTAATAAAATATAATATGAACCTTGACAATATTCCCAGTGAGAATAACGTGAGCACAGCGTGGATCTTCAGGGTCTAGTGAATTTGTGGAGCAGTAATCTCCTTGTGCTAAACTCATTGTGAGGGAAGCTCTCGAGTCTTTCTGTATATGCATACAGTTAAACAAAAAACAAAATTATACACGAGAACTAAACTTGCGTCATTGAAAATTCAAACGCAAAATATTGTCCTTTTGTTGTATGGTTTTCTCATGAATTCACCTGTAGATCCTGAATGGACATATCCAGTGACGTGACGAACATGTATGGAATCCCTGTTGACTTGTCTAATGGTCCATCACTTATCGACACAACGTTCACGAAAGGGAAACCGATAGTTGGTTCCCTCGCGGAGATTGTGGCAATAGAAGACCAATCTTAATTTCATAAATGTACACACAATTTACAATTAAAATCCATATTCTAAATATTCTAATTAATGATTTACATATATGGAATATCATATCATTTGAGTGCCTCAACTTACTAGACTGTTGAACAATGTATCTGGCCATTTTTGCAACTTCAAAATATGGTGGTGGATTTTCGCCAATTTTGTTTACTTTACTACTCGAAATCCTAGTAGATCCTTTGTCATCATAGTCGATTGTTTTAAAATTGAGACTGCTTTGCCTTGGCCCTTCAAAATTCGGTTGACTAAAACCCAGAGTCCCATAATTAATCACTTTGACAGTTGCTCCACTTCTCGGGTTTGTTTTCAAGCTCGTGATTTGTTTGGACTGGATTTTCTCAGATGGATCAACAAAAAGTGGGAGATCCCAAGCAGTGGAGAGATCTTCCACATTTATGGACGGTTTACAATCCACAACATTCAAATTAAATGCAAATAGCCCAATCACAACAATCAGACCTAACAAGTTCAACACACAACTTGGTTGTCGTTTTGAAATATTCCGTTTGGCCATTGTCTATATATGCTAAAAAAACGACACGAAAAAACTGCGCTCACGAATCACAATCACAACCACAAGCTTTCCCGAACAATGTCAACGGCAAACTCAATTTGTATTTTATAATTCTTGTTTTCCAGTTTTTCTATATCTATATAAATATATATATGCGATGAATTCTCAACTCGCAATCAGAATTTACTTGTTATCACCGTATAGTTTCGGCGAGAAAAATTCACAATCGTCTCTTCGTTTTCCTCGTTTTCAGTTGGCGATGTGTAACACGATTTCGTTTTTATAGATATTTGAGCGAATGAATGAGTTTTGTGTGAGGACTAAAAAAAATTGTTGTATATTTTTCCATTGAAGTTAAAAGTACTTAAAAGTCAGAATGAGATAAAGTTGAATTTGAATGACTATTTGCTTTTAATTGATAAACAAGTATATCTACACACTTTCCTCTGTTGACTAACTCCAACTAACTTGGACTATCTCGATTCTAATATAAGAAATATGACGAATGGATTGTGAAACGGCCGAAAGTGCACGTACGCTTTTGGACTTTTGGCTTCTACGTCTTCCTCTATTTACTATTTACATTAAACTGTATACATTTTACACTATACCGGCTATAGTTAATGCCTTGACCTCGTGTACAGAGTCGAGAGTTGAGTCGTTTGCAAGTTAAGCTCAAGGGGAATTATAGTAGAAATCAAAACTTGTATACAGTCCAGTGAATTCCCCATAAAACATGTAGGAAAACATATATATGAAATAAAGCAATACAATACAATAAACAAAATTTCTTTGTCTACAACGTAACGGCTTTTATTTTGGTTTTGGTTCAAGTATATAAAATATGAAATATGCATTTCAAGCTACATGAACAGAGTAATAAAACACGATTCGAAACAACAGCAAAAATAACAACAACAGTCGAACTCTTTAAATAACGGATATATATTTCCCATATACATATTTATTATTATTTCTCAATGCCCCCCATCTCATATTCTTACTTACATCAACATGACAAGTGAAATTATGTAGTGTACTTATTTAGTACTTACACAATACTAATTGTAAAAAGAATTTGATTCATTTCATCACACATCATATTTAGAGTTTATAGGTTTTCTTTGTCGTCGGAAGTGTAAAACAAAATGAGACGGATAATTAAGAAAACATTAAATTAAACAAAAAAATTAAATAGGGCCATAATTTTAACGGTGTACAGAAAATATTGTACAACTTATCGAAAATAAGGTAAAAGATTTCAACGCATGTCATAAATACATACTTTAAATGATTTATCTGTGTATAGGACTGTAGGATAAATATATTTTTCAAATGTTAGAATGTTATAGCAAACCCATTTATATATCACTCTAGTAGTACAAGTAATTTTATTACTGTTTTATTGATTTTCCATTTTCCGCGTGTCGTGAAGAAACTCGTGGCAAAAACAGCAGTAGACTGTGAATCTAAATCTAAATCGTGGATAGTGAATTTTAAACGTGAGTACACACCATTATCATCATCATCATCAAATGACATAATATGTAGAAAAATATTAAATATTTAAATATCTTATTTATTGGCTCGTTCGTATACAGATATAATGTTTTTTTAGACAGGTACAACATGCACACTCTCATTTTCTCTTCATATTCCCCCCTCAGAGTCTCATGCATATTCATTTATCTATATTTACATTTTATTATTTATTTACATTTTGGAATACTAGTCTAAAAATCTTTTTAAATTCAAATTAAAATGTTAAGATGTGAACATTTTGAATGGCATGTACATGCTGTATGTAAATACCGAATGTCTTATTCATTTAATATTTAATATTACTCTTCAAAATGGTTATGACGCGTCATGACGGTGTCAATGTGCAAAATCGAAAAATGTGCTATAATTGTGTGGTGTATCATAATCATCCACCAGAGGAAATACTAATTGAAAATATGAATTCATTTCATTTCATACACAGTGGTTTTTGTTTTACTTTAATTTTACTTCAATTAGATACATAAATGTTGTGAGCATTGACATTTAGATATGAAAAGACCGAGTTGGAAAAAATCTCAACGTTAAAAAGACCTCTGTTTATTTATCAACTGAATAACTATTTACACATTTTACACGCACTAACCAATTTACATGTGATGTAAATATGTATACATAGAATCGAATCGAATGCAAAACAATTTCTATTTATTTATCAAATACAACAAAAGACTTTCAAAACTCACTCACTTCATATATAATATTAGTATACACCCACAATGAGAAAATAGTTGTCGGTTGTTTAGATGACCAGGCATAAAGTTCCGCTGCCAATGGAAACAGGAGCAGAAAAAATGTGTAATGTATATATAGAAAAGAAGGTGTTAACTGTCATATGTACTTACATACACGTTGTGGTGGATGAGATAGAATAAATTTCGTTTTGGACCAATAAACATATGCGCATATGTAGAAAATAGTAGTGTGTGCCAAGTATATGTACAGATAGAAGACTTCTATTAGAAGTAGTGGTACTTACATCGTTGGCAGTTAATTCACACATAAACCCGCACATACACACAAACACATATGAATATATTCCCGTAATACACACCGTCATACACACTTAAAAAGATCGTAAACTGAATATTTGCAATGAAATTTTGTCTTTTGCATTCATGCCAAATTTGTTCTCCTCCGTTTCTCTGCCGGCTCTTGTGTATGTACGTACGTGTACGTAACGTACATGATGTTCCTCCGTGTCCATCCGTTGTTTTATACGATAAGATAGTAGGGCCAGTATATACAATTGAATGCGACGAAGCAGAGGGGGAAAGCATATCTGGAGACTTCATCAATCTTTCGAGCCTGAGCTTGTGGATCGTGGTCACAATGTTTTCTCTTCTCGCGTATTGTGCTTGAACTGGTATTATCACCACCCGATATTTTCGGGTAGCTTGGGTCACATAAACTGCTATGAATACTCGCTTCACCCATATTCCCCATATATTGCAACCCCAAATGATTTCCCATTTTCAACTCTTCTTGATCCCTCGCCTATACAAAAATTCACAAATTACACAATTACAAAAAAACCACACAAAATTTAATTCAATGAACGTGACTTTGTTTTTACATGGTCAAACCAATAACAAAAAAATTACGATACATACTTATTAATTAATATGACTGGAGATAAAAGATTTCTAATAATAATAATGATAATCAATTTTCGAGGTAAATCCTCAGGCTTGAGGCTTACAGATGGCTCATAAAGTTTCCTCCAACTTGAGTTGAGCAATGAAATAGAAAGTGTACCTATTTCCTTCACGTTACAGGTTGAACAGAGAGTTATTACTTTACTTGGAATAAATTCAATTACTAACGATAAGCTGGGTGAGATTACAAAAGATTCGGGGTTTTACATTTTGTGTGGTGAAAGTCCTTTTTTTTGGTTGATCTCGTCTGAAGTAGTATTTCATTTGACAATATCTTCCAAACTTTCATTACTAAACACTCTCGGTCTGTAATACGGCTGAAGGTAAGCCATCAAAAGTTACTCACGTGTGTATTGTATAGAAAAGCGGAAGAAGGAAATAAAGAAAGAAATGAGCCAATGAGCGAGTGAGGATAAAGTTTTACCTGGACGACAAAAGTAGTACAAGCTAAAGGTGCTGTTTCGTATCCTTGAAGTTCTCTTCCACCATTAATTTGAGAATCAGCACAATCACGGACGAGATTCCCTGCTCTCCGGCAGTATCCTTTCCTCCACAGATAATTCACGACCGTGAACTCGAGTAGTGCGCAGAAGACAAAGGCAGTACAAGAACCAAGCCAAATGTCGATACCTATATATATGTACAATCATTTTGTTTTTACACGCACACACATCTCAATGATTCCAATGGAGTTCTGAGGCCAGTAATAGTACTATGTATAGCAGTTGAAGTGATATACCTTTAATGTAACTGGCCTGTGGCAAATTATCTTGAATATCTGTTAAAAATGAACCAACCAAGTTTCAACCTTGTTTTTATCTATATACTGTCTCTTTTCTCACAACATAATCACAGGAGAAAAGAAGGAGAAAATATAGTAATGGTTTACTTGTGGAGATGGAGGACACCGTCAAAAGTGTTGTAATTCCTGCAAAGTAAATAAACGTCAAAATATGTTTTTGAAGTCTGAACACACTAAAAAAAAAAAAATTGTGGAAGGATGAAAATGAAAAATGATCTGCTCACCAAGCGTGACTCGACCGGGTACAGAATTCACGTCCATCCAGAAACTCACCCAAGATATGACAACCATGAGGAGAGTGGGCAAGTAAGATTGTACAAGATGAAAACCTATATACAATCAATTAAACATCATCAGACAGAAAATCTAGATCGGGGTCGCATAGATGTGTAAAAAACATGTCGTCGGGATTTGTCAAATGTCAACGTACCCAATGATCTCGACAGATGAAACTCTGCAATTAAGCAGCTGTAATTTCCTAAGCCGATATTTTAGGAAAAAATTACCATAAATTAAAATCTGCTTTTTTAAAAAATCTCTCCATACATTATTAGAATATAAATTATAAAGTTTATAATAAACTATCATGTTAATTTACCAATTTGCACCGACGAGTCCGGACATACTTTCGTCTCAATCCGGTCCAAATCAAATAGTGTCAATCGTAAAGGAGCCGTGTCTACTGGTTTTGGGCCGTCCCATTCCAAATTCAACTCTTCCACCGTCTTTGAAACTTGAGCATCAAAAATAAAATTCAAAAACAAATTGTAAAAGAAATCTTACCAAAAAAATAAAAGCGCGTTCAAGATATGGCAAATGAGTAAATAGGGAAAAAGGTAAAAACAAAATGAGACGTGCAATGGAATAACACACAACAAACATGAAGCAATGAATCATTTTTCAAACACATAGAGATAAACTCAATATTTTTCGAGTGTGTTTTGATACAAGTTGAAATCCTGAAATCTTGAAATCTCTCAATCTTGAAACTCAAACAAGGTCAAGAAAAGTTTTTCTCTCAACCTATTTTTTTTACTACATTTTCCTTTTGAGTTTGACTCGAAAAAAAAACCAATTGATTTGTGTACAAGATGGAAAGGGGGGATGGAAATGATGCTATTAAATAGTCATTCAAGAATAAACGAGAGCAATAACAATATTGTTACAGTCTACAGACTCTACAAACTCGAGAAACCAAAAGGCAAAAAAAAAAGTGGAGGGGAAATGATGTGCGGTTGCATCTTATTTCAAGGCTCTCTCTGATAAGCTGGAAGATCATGAGTATATACTCAAAATTCTTATCGTACATCTAAAATCTACATCCTTGGCCAGGGCCAGACTCTTCTTAAATATAAAAGGAGCAAAAAAAAAAAATCATAAGAGTTTTTTTCCCCTATACAAAGATTTGAAGAAAATTCAGGAATAAAAGAAATGCGTAGCCACCAAAATATGATAGATCCGATGGCTTAAGATTGGGTTGACTGAATGGGCCGTGGATTCACTTTTGACAGACAAGAAAATTGTAAAGAAAGTCGAAAGTAGAGGAGAAAAGACGAGAAGAAATTGAAAAAAAAAAAAAGTGCCAAAAGAATATATACAGGGAGAAAGCAGAAGAGAGGGGAGAGGAAAAAAGCTGAAGTGGATGCTCAAAAAAGTGGAAAAAACTCTCTCTTTTCTCTGGTTTACTTACAACTGGCAACTTCCATTGTACAAATCTGTCTATCGAGAGGAAACTTACTCAGATCCATCATGCAAGAAAATGTCACTCTCAACCTGCAATATAAACCCCCCACCCCCACCAGAAAAGACAAGACAAGAATATCAAAATTTATTTCCATTTCAACATGGTCCGAGACGGAGAGAACGAAATTACCTTTTGATTCCAACGAATCATTTTCATCTCTCTTTCATACTGTATATAAAGTATGTATATGTATATAAAGGACATTGACCATCATAAGTCGTGATAAGAAAACTTTTTTAAGTCTTCTCTCGTTCCGCCTCATATTTTTTTGTCAAATGTGACTTCTCCATATAATATTTGTTATTTTTCTACACACGTATCAGTACATTTCTCGACTGCATTTTACTTTTCTATACTTTGGGGAAATCTTCGATAGAACGATAGCTCACGTTCTTCTGTCATCCAAATTCCGAATACCAAATGCCAAATTCAAAAAAATAATTTTATTTTTCATATGTTTTCATCACACTTATATAAATCTGCCAGTATTTTTCAACAGCATATAAAATCCTGGACTATGTGGACTTTTAAACAACTTTTCCAGCACTCTTTCTCCACAGCTGTCATGTACGCAATTCAAAAGTTTATCCATTAAAACCTTATCATATCATGTAAACAGGCTACAGGAAAAAATGTGTTCATACATTGAGGACTCAATTATTTTCTATTTTTATACTTTCTCTTTCTTTCTCATTCAAATTTTTATACCATCATTTTACAATGTAAAATGTCAAACTACAGCTATTCAAAAAGAAACTACAGAACAAAAGTCTTTTTATATCTATGGAAATCTGGAATCAACGTCCAGATATTTTATATTTCATAATGAGTTTGTTCTGGTTATTACATATGAGTTTTATGCCTGTTTTTTTGCACACGGTTCACTCTCCATATACGTAGGCAAATGGTTAAAAATCGCAAGAGATTTTACGCTTAATGATTTCATATTTAAGTTCTAGATGTCGGGGATTTTCCATCTTCACTTTATTTTTATGGTTCCAAATTCCCATATTTATTGACCATCTCAGACATGTTGGGAACACAAGAACTTTTGTTTTTCGAGGATAGAAATTTTCCAGTACTTGAAATTTCAGTTGAGATAAAGAGAGAGAGAGAGAGAGAGCATAATCATAAAATCGTTATGTAAGTAGCATCATACTTGTTTATTGTTTGTTCTCCTTGTTGTTATTGTTATTGTTGTGTATTTTAATGGTCTGCTTTGTTCCAAATTGGATATTGATACTCTGAACTCAGTACTTTTGAGAGTGTGCAGAGAGTTGACTGGCGCTCTAGTTGTACTCGAGAATCTGGGACTGATATCGATACCAAAACAACTAGAGCTCGTTATGCCCGAAATGTCTTGGAATATACAAATTGAGAATCCCCAGTTGAAGTTGAAAAGACAGTTCGACAGTTGGTGAATACAGAGAGAGAGAGAGAGAGAGAGAGATCTTGTGTCGTAATCGTATATAGTAGTAAATGAGTGGAATGCAGATTTGTCTTAAGCTCGAAACAAACCGTTCACTTATGACAGTTTAGACTGACAAGAGTCCTCCATTACATAGCTGACGATGATGGATGAGTTCAATGAACAAAGCCCATAAATTCTTTATCTGGAACCACATGGGAAGAAAAGGAACGATGGAACGATGGATGTCTCGCTATTGAGACTCTTGACTCTTGACTCTCTATAGACTCTAGAGTTAGAGGTTTCCACTTCCATTGCTCTTCCATGTCTCGCTCTGATTTCGTTTTTGCAGTAATATTCAATATGCTGAGCAGCAACGAGTCGAGAATCGGAAGAAGGGGGAAAAAAATAATAAGGAAAAAATGAGTATTTTCTAAACAAATTTGAATGCCAAATTTGTCACATTTTCTAGTTGACAAAATCTACAAGTCAGATGATTTAGTAATCGACTAGTGATTTTTTTATCTTTGCAAACGACATTTCCCCCACGACGAACCACGCTTGCAAGTCCACAAACGAACCAAAGTTCACAGGCTTTTGTGTGTGTGTGTGTGTGTGTGTGTGTATGCAAACGTCTGTCAAAATACGTGCTGAGAGAAAGGCGAAATGTGCATAATTTTGATTTGAATTGCAAACTCCAGAGAATATGGTTGGCGTTAATCTCTGTGGATTTGAAAATAGGAAATATATGTACAATATATTTCCCTTTGATTCCAAATCCTTGGAAATAAATAATTCAGTATTGACAAACTATACGTTGACTCTCAATTTACTCTTGTATAATCAATAATAATAAAGAAGAATATGAATTCCACTAGCAGGGAATAGATGAGCGCAGGACACGACACAAACAAAATTTGTGATTTCCTGAGTCCGCAAATTCACATGTAATTTGTACTGGTAATTATTATTGATGTCATAAGTCATGAGAGAATTCTTCAACTATAAGTTTTTGTTTTAAATTTATTCCTGATGACTTTCACTCCGTAATAACATTATTGAAAATTAAAATTCACACTGGAAACTTTCATTAAATAATGAATAATAAATAATGAATTGGTCTCCTCATGTCCTTCACGAACTTTGAATTCTGAATTCTGAACTTTGAATAATTTCGATCTAGAAAACGAGTCAGGAAGAAACACACACACACATACACACACACACACAAAACAGGGTAGCGTCAAAACACTCGACTAAGGAAATCTTTTTGCATCCTGGGATTTGAGATATTTTCTTCCCCATTTCAATTTCCAATGTTGACTTGGTCTTCAGATTCCCGAAGGAGAGAATACAGAAAAAAATAATATATAAACCAAAAAAATGGTGAGACGCCGAGATCAATTTTTGGCAGAGTTTTTTCTGTTTCTCTCTGTTTGTGTGTTATTCTCGAGTCAAAGTTTGAGTTGAAGAATCCGAATGGAAATCCCTTAATATTTTCTGAGATCAAGTGAACGGGGAAAGCTTTTCTTTCTTTTTATTTAAAAAATATATCTGTATATTCCTTATAATACGGGGCAGAAATCATGACTTTTTGACTGTTCATCCCGTTTTCTTTAGAAAAACAAAGAACATTAGAGAAATAAGTAGAAAGCGTTTGGGTGGTCTCTGAGCGTTTTTCAAGGTTCCCGTATTTGCTTTCTCTCTTTCGCTCTCTCATTCTCTTTCCCTTAAACCAACAAAATGTTTCATCTGAGTATAGACTCGCACACTCGTTGAACTTTTTACGCCCCATGTACACGGTCAGCTCGTAGGTAAAGGTTAAAGAGCCATTGAAAAGTCATGTAAATGGTGTTGATGATACGAAACAGCCATAAAATGAAAGCCAAAGATCCTATTTACAAACACAACTTATGACTTTGTGTGACAAAGAGCGTACTGAACACGCAATGTGCCAAATGCCAAAAAAAGACATCCAGTACACAGAGAGAGAGAGAGACAGTGCTATATGTGGAATCTATAGTCCAGAAACAAACCAAAAAAGAACAAAGAAGCTTGTATTCAGGAAAACGAGGAAAGTCCAAGTTGAATGGTTTTTGGGTATTTGCCTAATGTTTACCTAGGATTTCCCATCGTCGCGTCCTTGACAGTTTACAGTTCACACACTGTTTATGTGAATGTGAGACTTTTTTGAAGTCTTATGGATACGACGACGAGGAAACAGTATTTTCTATACACACGATATCTTGTGGTTATACCTGAGCAATATCTGTTTCAGTCAACATTTATTTTCAGTGCAGATATATATTTATGTTTACCTATATTTGAATTCAAATGAAAACATAGAGAGAGAGAGAGCTGTGACTTGTGACAGAAACAATAGTCAGATGTTGAATTTGAATGAGGACGTTTGTGGACTTAAAACTTAATATGCACAACGCAGTTGAATCTGTGTATTATTGATTGAATTGACGATATCTGTATTCAGTGTGAACACGATCACGTCATGATTTCAATTTCCAAGTGATATGATACATGACATATGATGCTGCATGAGGAACAGTTAAATGCTTTTAAGTTGTAAATATTTGACAGTCATTTATGTGTGTTCCTGAGACCAGACGAAGGAGATTGTACTTGAATATATAGATAATGAAGAATGAAATAGAGAATACATAGATATTGATAGTATAAAGAAGTGTAATAACCTGAGCATGTAGAGAATTTCTCCATCTGGATGAATTCGAACGAGGACATTGGGAACGGTGACGAATTGAAAGTCGGCATCTTTTGCATTTGGAAAGTACACCTCTGGCTTCCAAATGGCTTTCACCAGATTCGGGTCACTCAGATCCAATGGCTTTTTCAAAAACTCATGTTTCAACCGCTCATCCTTCCATTTTTGCCTCAAGTACAAATCCGTTTTGTAGTCCTGCGTGTGTAATCCATTTTGTGAATTTAAGTCAGAGACAAGCTTTTCGGCATTTCCATAATAATAAATATCTCACATATCTCTCTCATTCTCCGTAATATCCAAACCCCAAAGCTCAAATGGACTCTTTTTTCATTTTCATATTCATAATATTACCCACATCATTCGAGGAACAAAACAAAAACATATGAACATGAACATGCACGTGAACATGCACTTGAACAGACGTCATATGTAATCTGATAATTAATCTAGTGTCAACTCAAAAAAAGGGACTCACCATGGACATTGGACTTGGACTGGAAAAACTGCGAACTAAAATCGAGCATTTGACTAGCGTCGGAGTTGTCACGTCTGTACAAAAACAACAACAGGAAATACAGAAAAAAACACAATACAATTTATTCATGAAATCAGACAAAACACACAGACGAAATTAAACAAAAGACCTTGTTGATTTTGAAATCATGCTCACTGAAATGATTTGTTGGCGTGGCTCGTCGATCGTATCCATTTTTCAGCAGCTCATCAAGAATTGCCAGATCCTGAATAATCGCACCCAATCTGTACAGTAAAACAAAAATGAATGGAAAATCGTACAGTTAGATTTTATACACATTTTTCATATTGTGTTTAAAGTTTCATTCAAAATGAATTTTTTTTTGAAGAGTGCAAATTTTTCTTTAACTCCAACTTTTCAATTAGTAAATTAGTTGTTTAAAATCCGCAAAATATGGAAATCCATTCACACACAAATTTAATAAAAATGTTTGAAGACACAAATCTCCAAACCGTTTAATTTTACTCAGACGAAATTCCCACGACACAGAACCTTCAGAATCCAATGTTGGATAAAACTAAAATTTCAAATGAACGGACAATTCAGTTTTACCTGTAAGTATGTTATTTCAGGTACAGCTTAGTTAAATTCTGTCTGGTTCTTGTGCGTAAATTAAATTCCTGGAGAAGAACAACAACCATCATTCTATTTTTGTTTTCTTACAAACATTTCTAGCCCAAATAAAATGGGAATTTAAATGGCTTGTGCAAAATTCAACAAGTTTTCCTTGTGTGTGTGTATGTGTCCAAAGTATATGCAAACGACTTTTAAAAAAAAACTTAATTTGCTATAAACAAGCCTTGGATTTTTTAATTTGGTTGTGAATACGATCCTAATGAAATTCTCTCCGTCGTACAAACTTACAATCTTACTAAATTAGACTCATTACGACGTGCGTAGAAACTTGCTACTACTCTAATGAATGAATCAATGAAGCTTGGAAGACTGGGAAAAACTTTGTGTGTGTACAGATGTGTATGGGAGTTTCTGTATACCATCTAAAACGCTTTTACACATATAGGAAATTGTAGTCTGGCATTAATTTAATTAAATTCTCAGATGTGTTCTGGCCTTCAAAAGAATTTTCACTAAAAACCTACGGCTCTGTTTACGTATTTCCTCATGCATATTGTAATTTGTAACTATGCTCTTATTAAATTCAAAACCGGTGGTTCCTCACATTCATTCAGTACGAGGGAATCAAAACTAGTCTGAGTGGGAACGTTTAGGATAGTAGCATCATTTTCTGTTTGAGAAATACAGTACGAAAAAGTAATTGAAGATCCTTCGCAAAGCTTATTAAAGTGAGAAAGTAATGTGTGTACATAGATTGTGTCGGCTGTCGTCTCGACGACTGGAGAACAATTCAAATGGGAAATTAGACTGTTCAATGCGGTAATTTTGTGGTTGGAGATAACAACAAGTACAAGTACAAGTCAAAAGCGTGGTTGAAATCTCATTTCACAAAAGAATTCTGTGAAAATTTCCATCGCTTTTTAGTGAGTCTTTTGAACGAGAAGGAGTTGTGTGTGTGTGTGTGGAGGAGGGAAAGGACACAAAAGCTGTAGCGATTTGAGATTGTACTTTGCGGCCTTTGTTCTTTAGGGGGTTCAAATGGAAGTTCAGAGTTGGTGGTGGAATTGAGAATGAAATGGAAATTGAAAGTCGGAAACGGCATCAGAGTTAGAGGGAAAAAAAGACGCCAGCTCCGCAAACACACACACACACACACACACTCATGATCAAAGAGAGAGTCATTGATAAGGATAGGGAGCCGCGTTTCCTTGATTACAAAAACACTAACCACACACTCTCTTTCACACTTACCACCGACATCCCCGTATTTCCGCACCTATTGTCTTTTCCCGGATTGGAACTTCAACGGGATCCTTCCCAATACATACGTTTCGGTCTCCTATATCTTATTATTTTAGTTCGAAGTGATGACAGAGGGATTGGACTCGAGTCTATGCCTACCAAATTTTCCCTTTTTATTGTTTCAACTCCCAAAAGACAGGACAGGAAATCGGACTCCATGCTGAGTTTTCTATCTCTCTCTCTCTCTCTCTCTCTCTCTCTCCCACACATGAAAACTAAACACTTGATATTTAGCACACAGTTGAATGGTCTATGTAGATGCGAAAATGTGCTTCATGAGTTTTAGTTAATTCTACACATATTCATAAGCTGTCAAGTTGCCATGAAATATGTACGATTAAACTAGGAGACCGTGTTAACATGTTATTTATTTAGTAAGTTATAAATTGATTATGTGTGTGTGTTCACACTAGCAGAACGAAAAACGGGAAACAAGAACTGCAAGCAAGTAGGCAGAACGAACAGTGCAAATTAAATTGAGTGAGAGAGAGAGAGATAGAAATAGTCCTCGAAAAATTCAAATGCCCCAAAAGATATCACCATATTTGAAAAGTATATAAATGTTTTTTTATTTAAAAAAAAAACTGGTTGGTTTACCAGCTCGGAACTTGGGACCAAAGTATTCTCTATCAGCTACTTTACTCAATGTAGAAAACTCAATAGTGTGTGTCTGAGCAAACAAAGTCTGAACACACACACACACACTGCCTAAAATTTACACAAGGCCCTCATTTTTTTCACTGTACAGTGCAGTGGGAAAATCTACAGAAGAGTTTCCGCAATGTTTGCCCAACGATATCTAGCACCATACTAAATATAATTAAATTTCCCATCTTTTCTTGTTTGTGAATTGGGAAATATGAATTGAAAAAACAAATTCAAGTTGATTTTACACTATGTATTTACATCCACATGATATGATCCAGTTTTCGAACAACGATCGCTATGGCTTTGTGTACTTTTGGAGGAATCCAATCAGAGACGGAAGATGATGATGCAAAAACACATGGTATGCAGCTCACATTTAGAATTAGAGAATTTTACATTTACATGATTAATTTCTAATCAAGGATCTCGAAGGAAAATACAAATTAATACTGTCTACATTCAGCATGCATCATTGACTTATTTTATGAGTATGATTATAATTAATGCTGTAAATTTCGTACATAAGTCTTTTCCTTGCTCTATAGCGTACAAGCGATTCTTCTCTTTTCCACGCTCTTCCACTCCCGCGTGTATTTTCTTTACGAAGAGAAAGCTCCAAAATTCCAAGACGTAGATGTTTTTAAGCCGGAAGCTTATCAAAAGTTTTCCTTTCCTCCTTTCGTCGATTTCCTCCTTACTCTTTCACTGTGTGTAGATCATTAAACTAATGAGACTATACGGAGAGACAAATCCCAGAAGAGTGTTAACAGGTATCATAACTCCATTCCATATAACCATCTGAAGGAATAAGTTTTACAATTAACTCTAGATTCAATGACGTCATGCTCAATGTCCGCGTTTCCCATTTCCCATTTCGCAAGTCTCCTCAAACTCTCGAATTAATCCCAATAATTAGCCAATACTTTAAAATACGTAAATGTTTTTTTAAATCCATCCTTTCCATTCGAAAATGAATGCAAAAGTGTAAGCGATTTCATAGACGAAGACTTTCCAAAGCATTGCAGACTATACGCTCATACAAATAACTTAAAAGTCTATCGTAGAGTCTAGACGCTCGCGCAAGTGTTTGCATATTTTCCTGTTCAATCTCTTCAGTTCACAGTTTATCCTTGTTAACGGGAATTTGCGAGGGAGAAAAAGAATCCCCTTTTATTTGCTTTCACATTCCCTTCACTTCCCTTTCCTCTAGATTTAGATGATCCCATCAAAAAAGTACTGTAAGGAAAGTGGAAAGATGCAAAAGGAAATCTTGGTCTTTGATTTTTTACATTGTCAATACTGGCGTGTCAATAGTCAAAAAGCTTTTGTAAGTTTTCAGACCGTATTGAAATTTGTGAATGACTTTTATGTGTGTGTGTGTGTGTGGTTGTATGTAAATGCAAATATAAAATGTAGAGCCTAGAGACGGCCTACATGAAACCTCCTTTTCATCCTCCCTTTCAATCCTGCTTTTTCACACATCAGCAATATGTATATTTACTACATGTAAAGACATTTGACAAGGA
Organism: Gisinianus flammeolus; assembly: GCA_034699125.1. Classification (NCBI taxonomy): domain Eukaryota; kingdom Metazoa; phylum Arthropoda; class Collembola; order Symphypleona; family Katiannidae; genus Gisinianus; species Gisinianus flammeolus. The sequence goes on along the minus strand of JAIUND010000108.1, from coordinate 70,603 downwards.
AAATTGCATGTACATAGTAAAAACTTAAAAAAAAAATATTTTTTTATTCTTCTCTTTCCTTTTATATAGAAAGTTGAAAGTTGTCATCGTTTAAAAATTCATGATTCATCCTGCTCTCTGTTGTGTACTGCCATGGAACTTGAGTACTCACAGAAAAACTTCATGTCTGTCTTCTTTCTTCTCCTAACACTTGTTTGCTATTGTACTTTCTCCCACTGGATGCGTGAGGAAGACGGACAGACATGATGATAGAAAAGAATGAGTTCCCAGATTCCAACATCTCACTTTCCCTTAACTTAACTAAAGTTACTCTCCTCATCACAATTCACAATAGAGAAAACGAGGGAAATACCTGAGGCAGAACCAAAAAAAAACTTGGAACCATGTCCGCCATAGAAAATGAACATACAGATACTTATTGTTAGTCCTCGTCGCTCCTTAAATTCTCAACACAATTGAATACAAAATAGCGTGTATTTTTTTTTTTTTTTTGCACAAACAACTAGAAACGTGAATTGCTCGTACATTTTTAACTCTTTGTAAATTGAGTAGATTGTTTGTGAGTGTATCTCGTAAATATTTTACGAGAATTACATATTCCGGCTAGAAATATGGGGAAATGAGAGCAGTCAAGGCTTGTTAGCTCGTCTCCCTTCCACAAAAACGTACATACAAATATCACAAACGTCAAAGACAAAGTAATTTTTTCCTCAACACAAAAAAAAGAAAGCAGCCGAGTGCGGAAGTGCCAAGTGTAGTTTTTTTCTTCAAAACATAATAACATGAAATCCAAGAGATCTTTGTATATTATTATTTCATCTCCTTTTCCTTAGCTGCTTTCACATTCAAAGGGAGTTCCTGTCATGATAAAAATGGAACAAGAAAAAATGTTTGAGATGAGAAAACAAGGAAAACAAAGGAAAACTTTGGAACATGTTTCAAAAAACATACATACTTACCACATGTCTGGGATTTGACACCTGTGGCACTTGCAGAAAATCCCTTTCTTTTGACTCCAATCTTCACTATATGTACAGACATACATACATTGTGTATAGACTTGTGTAACTTTGACAGTTCCACCACACATGAAATGAAATATGTGGGGGAAAGTATTGGTCTTAAAAAATTATTAAACTCTCTACTTCGTTGGCTTTGAATTTTGGAGATTGAACGAAAAGGAAAGTGGAAGGACAACCTAGGAAAATAAAACAAGGGGGAAATTTTCTACTTCATCATTTCGGATACAGTCAATGGAGAAAATGAAAGAAGAGAGAGAAAAATATATAGGATTACAGAAAATGTAGAGAAAGAGCTATTGGAAATGAAATGTAAACTTAAACTTATGTTCCCATAAAAACTAAAATGTCAGATTTAATGCTTTTCAATACTCTCTACAGAGTACTTACAATGTTTGAACGAGGCGTAGTACATTCAAGGCTCCATGTTACAAACTACACACTTGAACGATCCATCTAAATTACTATGCGATTTTAATGTGAAAAGTATACAAACACACACACACACACACACTCCGTGCACCAAATACATTCATACATAATACATTTCCTATGCTTCCACGCACAATAATATAAAGAGTAACAAGAAAAGAAAGGAAAATGTAGCAAATATGTAGACTCAACTCCAAAATCCAAAACCCAAATCACAGAAAGAAAATAGAAAAAAGTATGATGAATGTACCTACCAAACTTTTTTTTTTGTGGATGATCGTCTATCGACTTTTAAACATGAAGTGAATAGTGTGCTACATAAAGATACGTATTTCCATTCCATATTCTTTATAATAGAAACCCGAGTGTGGTTTCCCTATATGAGTAGCATAATGAAAAGGGGATTTTCTAGTAGTCATGGTCGTAACCGTAAGTAATCTGTTTACTATGGTACAAATGGAGAGTGTTCAGTGAGAGAAAAAGAGAAAGTATAAGGACGAGAGAGAGAGAGAGAGGAAGAGACTTTTATTGCAGTGAAGAAAATAAGTGGAAAATGAGATTTCATTGTTGTTCAACTGAATTTGAGTAGCTTTCCCCATCCGCACACACGACACACACGACACACACACACACTCGAAATGACGACGAGTCGTATCTTTCTATGTCCATAGGAAAGAAGAGGACAACAAGAACATCTCTACTGGTAACTCGATGAAAGATTTACAACCTGTTTAGGATAGTTTGAAGGCCATAGTACAGTTTAATAGTGCAACCCCGAGACAATCCAATCACAAGCTTGGGAATTCTACAACTGGCATCGCAGTGCATAAAATGGAATGAGACTTTCTCCTACACACATTCACACACACACATACACACATAAATGCATCCAGCCCACCCATAGATTCCCCACTCACCCCACTCACCATTTACCATTTGCAATCCAGTCACGGAGAAAACCATTTGAGGAGAGAAAAGCCAAAGTACCCAGTACCTGATACAGATATCATCAACAAATTAGAGGACAATGGAATTTCTTTTCTTCAAAATGTTTCAATTATTATCAGTATTCATGCATTCCATTTTTGCTCTACTTTTCTCTACAAGGACAGAAGGTACACCGTTTTCTCATTGCACGAATCTATATAGAACTTTATGTTTAGGAATCCGTATTCTGCATTACCCTGTGTATTTTTACAATCGAGTATGTTCAGAAAATATACAGATACCTTTGAAATATCAACAGAAGTACCCAAAAATGAAGTTCATCTAGAGATTTCCAAGTTTCAATATTTTATGAGAATATTCCAATGCTCATTTTGGGTGATTATGTGCAGTTATGTTTTTATTAAAAAATTCCATCATGTTATTGTTGGAGGGACATTAAAGGATTTTGTTCTCAGTGGGAGGATGATGATTCTCTTTAGGATTTTAATGCACGGACGGAAAGGAAGCTCATGTAATCATCATGGAAAATGAGATTGGAAAATAGATTTTTTTTTCTACTCTTTATACACTTTCCTACTCTTCACACTTCAAGTACTATGTGTACATAATTTAAATAACGGATTATACGGGATTTGCCTTCCTGTACGTGCTCGTTTTGTGCTTAGGATTTTGGGCTCTGCACCAATAAAAATATCGTTAGACTCTCCATTCACTGTCTCCCCATCATTCCCTCCTGTACATTTGAGAGTTTTATACCATTCAAACAGAGAAAGAGAGAGAGAGAGAAAATCAATTTTAATAAGCCGTTAGTTTCGACGAGATCCTTGTGTAAAATAACTTGGGCTCTTCTTTATGACAAACGGAAATGGTGTGCTCTTTCAAAAAACATATAGAAAACTTGGACTTTAAATGTGAATAGGAATTCGTTTTGAATGCACGCATGTAAAAACTGACAATGGAGAATCTTCAGACATAGGAGAATGTTTTTTCTTTTGATTATGAATCCAAAGTATGGCGATGTGGAAGAGTCTAGACGCTCTCTATCTCAGTAAATACGAACAGCTACTTATTGTAACCAGTTTACACACTTTTTTTTTCTTGGCAAAAGAAAAAGTTTTGGATTAAAAAAAAAACTCAAAAAATCTGCACAAAGGATTACATTTTTTGTTGAAAATTGAAAACCCAGCTGCATGATGTCCGATTTTTTCTGATAAAAGTATACTTTGAGATAAAAACATAAAAAACTATGTCAAATTGTATTTATGAAATTGCAAAAATTCCTTTGGGTACTCTTGATGAGGAGATGATTTAATATAAAATGTAATCCATGACTCCTGGCTGGCATCATGCATCAGGAGTTGTGGCAACATATAGATACAATTACACCATATGTACTTCTCAAATGATATGGACTTGTCGTAAGTTTTGTCCCCCACTGCTTGTCTTGCAGTGTTTGTGGGAAGAACATTGAAAGACTCTCTCTCTGTCTCTCTCAATGACTTTGATCAAATTATCGTCAACTTTCTCCCAAGTGACAATTTTACCTATCAAACTGTGTAAGCAAGGAAATCCAAGTGTGAGCCGATGCTCCAGCCCAAGAACTGCCAATTACGCCGTAACTTTCTGTACACAAGAGAATTTACTTTATCTCAAATGACACGGAGAGTGAACTTGAAACTCTAATGGAATTGATGATGCTCACACACAGTAACTAAAAATGTACACCTGAATCCGAAATCCAAAGACTTTTCGGCTAACGACATAAGAATGAAAATAATAATAATAAAAATAAGTCTCAGCGTGAGCGTAAACGGTCAATGGGAATTTTATCGGGATCACAAGACGAGTGAAAGAGTGATAAAGTAAAGAAAACTCCTCAGGATCAGGATACAAAACACTATTTAAAAAAATGTCTTTTTCGTTACGAGTTCATAGAGAAAGAGAGAGAGAGAAAGTCCAGGGATTTTAGGAGGGTGGGGGAATTGTTCATTTGAGGATTGTAGATGTTGAATGAAGACGGATATGACTGCACTGATTACGATTGCAATATAGTGACAACTGAAATTTAGTGATCCGCAAGTTTCTCTTTTACAACCGGAGCTTACACTCTATACATAAGTTATAAAAAAAGGAAGGAAGGAGGTTCCTTTTTATTTTCATGTGTTGTATTGTGAGTAGTCAAAAAGGAAAGGCTTCTGCATATCTCTGACATGCAGTAAAAGATAAAGTAAAACTGAAATGAGACCCATGGCATGGAATGAGAAAGGTCGGTCTATTACAATCCTCCAGTCTGCTCTGCTCTTTCCTTCCTTTTCTCTCTCTCTCTCTCTCTCTCTCTCTCTCTCTCTCTCTCTCTCTCTCTCTCTCGCTCTCTCGCTCTCTTCCTTCCTTTTTCGTCTTTATCTCTTCACATGCCTTACTCATCTTTATACGGATTTGTTTTATTTCCAGCCCATCGAAATTCTTTGGGGAATCATCCACTCTCCTCTTCACATTTTCATATAGTAATCATACAAGACAGAACTAACTGCTCCGAGTAGTCCGACATCAACTTCAACTTCCCTCCAAAAAAAACACTCGATAAAAAAGAAAATAAAGCTAAATCAAGGTAAATGTGTTTAGCTGTAAGTAGTAGTAAATATGTAGTCTGGATTACATCAGGCATCAAAACCAAAATCAACTTTTCTTCTTTTCTCCTTGGCCTTGTGAATTTGTGAGTGAAAGTGGGGAGCGCAGAGTTGGAGTACTTTCAGTTAGGAAGTCAGTATATTTACTATTTATTCCTGTTTCAACTGATATGATCATGCTCATGCTCATTTTCTGTCCATGTGCAAATGTAAATCGTCTCTATACAGCACACATGAAATCCACTGCTACACGCAGTTCCATTTCATCTAGACAGATCACCCACAGAAACCGGATACTCACGATGAAGATTCATTTGCAAGAGTTCACATTTCCAATGAAAATAAAAAATGTAAACGACATGGACCACGACAAAGACGGTCGATGATTTCGCCATCCACAGATTTCTCGGAGAAAATCTTGGTTTGAAATGAGTTTTTACATGCCCCATGGTACTGCGGATAAAAGATACAGAAAAAAAACAAGTCACAAGTCACATTGGATGTGAGTTGGTGACTGGAATGAAACGGGCCAACTTTAGGAAATAACAAAATAACACGAGAACTACGAGTGAAAGTGAAGTGCCTGTGTAGTCTGTGGTCTACGAAGAGTCAAGGACACAGAATCCAGGGTATCCAAGCTTTCCCTAATAGTCTGGGTAGTTTTCCACTGATATTCCTCTTCTCTTTCCTCATTTCAATCCAATTTGCCATTCAAAACCGGATAAAAAACCAGGGACACAGGAAATTTTATATTAAAATCTTCAAATGTAAAATTTCCATTAAAAGTGTTCCTTTAAAAAACCGATTAATCATAATTTTAAAATGTATATGTATATGACACGGCAAATTGGGAAATTCGTCAAAATTTTCTGTCTTGGTCGTTTAAGGTTTCCTCCAAAAGTCTTTGAGTATTCGGATTTGCTGTTGTCTATTTATTTGGGTACACACTTGGAAAATACAAGGACGAGGATGAGTACAAGCTCATAAAAAAAGTGTTGTGGGTACAGATAGGTGGATATTTTCAAAGTGACATATTGCCAATGCAATGTGGATTGTGGATGAAGCATGAGAGAGAGAGAGTGAAGTACAAAATGGAGCCTCTTGAGAAATCTCTTAAGTGGTCATGAACATGCGAAACAGGCATTGTAAAAGTAATGTGGATGGAGATATCTGGACGGTAAAGGGCCACACAAGGAGAAAAGGAGGAGAAAAAAAGACACAAGAGGGACCTAAGCTTTTTATCTTACTCACACATAAACATCCTGTTGAGATACAACATTTCCCTGAATTTCCAATACGTTATCCATTCTCACACTGGACATGTATCTACCCCAAGCAGCGAACAACGAACAACCAAGAGCCAAGAGAGAAAGAGAGCGCCTCGTGAGGACTCATACGATAGAGCTATAAGAAAATCTCTCTCTCTCTTTCTTTCGGGCTATATCATTGATTCTTCATGTCGCCACTAATGCTCCTCTCGTTTCGGAGCGAAGACTCTCCGTTCCTCGAGAACTTTCTCTTTCGTACTCTCTCTCTCCCATCGCCCAACCAACCACCTTGAAAAAAGTGTCGAGTGTCGTCCACAATGGCCCTCTAAAATTTTGTATCACATATCAGTGCACTCATACTCAAACATCCAGGAGATACTTTCTAAAGGATTATCCGTCACTCTGCCTAGATAAAAAAAGAGAGAGTTTGCTGTGTTTGCATAGCTTATTCTGTCTCCATCTTTTTCGGTCTGTATGCTGTGGGGTTTCGTTTCTATGGGTGTGTGGCGTAAATCACACGAGACGACATCATGATCGTAAGGACTAAAGACAGGATGTAAATTGTAATAAATATACTGTCAAGCCGAGGACTTTGAGTGAGAGAGACCTCAGTCGGTTTCGTTTTTGTTTTCAAAGACAAAGAGTGGAGATGGAGAGAGAAAGAGGGAGAGAGAGAGAGAGAGAAATGAAAATGTGGCAAGCGAGTGACGAGAACAAAGTAACCCAAAATCTACATCACATAATGAATATGATTAGAAATGGGGAGAGCGGTCGTTGGTCGTTTGGGTAAATCTGCATTTTGTGTTCACATTTTGTGGATATTGACGAGAGGCGTTCGAGCATGAAATGAATTCTTTTCGTGTCATCATTTTGTCTCAGCTTTTACACTATTCGTATAGAACTCTACGCAAAAAAGTCTAGAATGTCTCGGAGATTTCTTAGTTTCCTCAAGCTCCATCATCTGGGTTATGGCATGGCTATTAACTATATACGGTGGTTCATTTTAATGTTGATTTTTCTCCCATCTCTACCTCTAGCTCACCCTAAATCATGAATAATTGTATTTATTTCCTCACTTTTTCTCAACACTCCCCGACTGACTTGAAGACACTGGAAAATGAGTTACCCTCCAGCAACTCCGTTCTGCACACATCTAAGTCTTTCGTCTTCATCTCCATCCGTCCGTTCCCTTCGACTTCCAATTCAATTGTACCTCACGAGAGTTATTCCGATGCAGTTTGTTTGAGATGATTTCCTTTAGGATTGGCTTCTTTTGTAAAACACCAACAAAATTTGCATCCGGACTTTGAACTTTACATTTTGGAGAGAACTTTTCTCAAGCAATTTTAAGCTTTCTTTTTTCAAATCCTGTACTGTACGGTTTGGGGTTTTTAATTTTCCTCCATGCAGATTTCATACAAACATTTTAGCTTCAGGCTTTTTATCCTGTTCTTTAATATTCCGGGCTCAAAATCTCCCTTTGCACCTGTACAAAAACGTTCAATTGGTTTCCAACAAACGTGAACTTTCAAAGTCAAAACATCCGTATACGAGAAACATGGTGCATTTATGATCCTCGACGTCTCCCTCACTCAATAAAAACTCAATGAAATTTGAACGAAAATGACTTATGCAGCTCATGTTTCATTTCATATTTCAAATTGGTTCTAGCTGGGAGCAGCAGCGCACGAGTCCACAAACACATACACACACACTGTAGAGTCATAATTCTTCGTTTTGAAATTTAATATGTCATTTCATCCAGGAGCTGAAGCAGGAGCAACAAATTAATTTTGACTACACTCCAAAACTCAACAACTCCAAAACTCTACACACTTTCTCTTTCCCTTTCCCTTTCACCAGAGAGAGAGAGAGAGATACGAGAGACTCACGATGAGACTGAAGTCAAAGTCGAAGCCTAGTGGACATAAGTGATACAAGATACAACACAAATTGTAATGGATTTTGTTAATGTTGAGTTGAAAGAGTTGGCTCTTGGTTTTGTCGAGGATATTCCGTTTCAATACAATTCCTCTCTCGTTCATATCTATACGTTCATATCTGAATAGTCGGTGGATGAGAATTGTCAAGTGTTATTAGGATTTGGAGTGCAGAGAACAAGCAGCAAGAGGCCTCTAAATTAAAATGTCAGGATTTAGTTCAACGAGTCCGAAAGCAAGATCTCAAGCACACGAGTCCCAATTCACGGTACAAAATGTGAGAGCAACACAACACAACGCCCCTGTATTTCCAGCACTGTGGTAGCTGGACCAGATTAAATTATCAATGAAAATAGACAACCGGAGAGAGTGATGAAAAAACCTCAAACGACTAAAAGACTACAACAATCCAGATAAAAAACCTAGAAATACATTCTAGAAATCCTACAAAAGGAATTACATTTATTTACAAGGGAAAATCTCAAAGTGAATCAGAATATTTTATCAAACCAATGAAATCTCTTGAGTGAGTCCAAGTTTTCAGAATAAATTTGGAGAGGGGACTGTTTTGAAAAAAAAACAATCCATTCACACGTGCGAGCAATGATGACTCTCGAGTTTATTTATATCTCAAAGTGATCTCTCGTACATACATTTGCGTCAATTTCATGACCCACTCCACAGATGCGAATTGAGTTTGACATTGAGTTTGAGAGAATATAAAAAAAATTCTTGTCTTTGACTTTCTCTCACATTTTGTTGTTTTTTTTTGTCTGTATGTGTTTTCTTTTTGTTCTTTCAAAGTTTTTGTCAGTGATGTTGGATGGCTACAAATTTTATAAGGTCACTCCTTTTCTTGACCAAACACCAAAAAACAAACGGACGCCCAAAGTGTCCAGATCATGTTTTATTTCTTCTGTCTTCCTACAGTTTCAAATCCAAACTCACTTATACAATATATATAAAAGAAATGGGGTGACACATGTGACGGACTTGCTTTGCTTTCCCCCCATCATGATGTAAAAAACTGGACTCTGACATTGGCAAAACTCCAGTCTTACTTTTTATTTTATTTTATGCTCACACACACACACTCTCACATTTTCTTGCTATCTCTCTCCCACTTTCCAATAAAAAATGCGTACAATGCTTGAAAAACATTGAGAAAGTGCGTGTACATTAAAAATGAAGAAGAGGGAAAGTACTTTAAAAGCTATAAATCTTTCTCTGTCACTTCCCCTCCCTTTCCCACGTTTCCCTTGGAGAGACCAACACCAAGGAACATTGAAAAACATCTTGAGTTTGACCTCTCAGACCCACATTTTCATAGGAATGGGCCAAAATGCGAGGAAACCGAATTTGGAATTTAAAACTTAAAAAGCGCTTCCACACAAAACCACTTGCCAGTTCAATCATATTGATAAATGATTTTGGTTTGAACGAAAACTGGAGTGGACAAAAAAACGTCGTGTTCTCTTGTTTAAAAATATTATGTCAAATATACATCGTATATACTTTATATTCTTTATAGTCATAACATGTAAATGCTTTCCGAATTTCCTCTTGAAATCTCTTGCCAGACCCTCTGCTTTCTTTCAGTCCTTGTTTCTCCAGCAATTCTTTTTGACGTGAATGTGATTTCAATGTTCTCTCTAGAGAGAAAGTATAGCACGATTGAAAGGCATTCCCACATCAGCTTGAACAATGAGAAAGAAGAAAGTGAAGAAACGCCAAAGCTTTCTCGTCCTCGTTTTGGGCCTGTAAAGTCTAAGTAGGTATGCCTTTTTTATGTTCCAGTGAGAATTTTGCAGCAGGAAACGGACGAATCCAACTTTTTTCTCTTTAAAAATTGTTTAAATTTCCACGAGTATATTTACTCAGAAATTCTGCAGCTCAAACAATTATTTAAGAGAAGGAACGGAATCACTTGCGTCTGAAGCTCCAGCTAACTTTTCAGTTTGTATTATCTGTGTGTCGAAGGTTTGGACGAGCGACTGAGAGCAAGACAGAGAAAGAAAGAATTTATAATTACAATCTAGAATTACATCTCTAACATCTCTAACAAAAGACTAATTCCTGCAGTCACGTTGACTCCTCTTTGTTTTATTTTATTTCTATGGCTATTTGGATTTAGAAATTAGATGAAAAGTCAGGAGAGACAGGAAGAGTGAGAGAGAAATGTTTTTTCCATTTGGTTTTTCTCTGGAGAGAAAATGCTTTGAAATCGTTTGGTTGCTTCTGCGAAAACCGGAATCATGGTTTTCGAATGAGTTTCATTAGCTGGAGGGGGAAAATAAAGAGCATAGAAGAATGTCGGGAAAGGAAAAATTTATTACTCTTCCTCTTACTCTTACTCACGACTTATAGTGGGGGAGATTTTTTTAGACTGGAGGCTTCTAAAAAAGAAGAAAGAAAGGTTTTCACCAGGTTCCTCTAGAAATTATTCATGTCATTCCAGGCTTTCCATCTAACATTTTCTTGTGTACACAGTAATACACACCCACACCCACCCAAAACGTTCTGCCACTAAATATTTTAACTCTGTCTTAACTTTCAGCATATGTTCTTGTCAGTCTGAGCTATTATTTTCTTTTTTTTACTGCCCTGTGAAAATTAAAGTGAGAGAAAGAAAGAAAAAACTATGGCGAAAGAATGAGGGGAGCTTATGCATGTTTTATTTTTTATCCTTCTAACCTAACATATCTCATCTGTGCTCGATGGAGATCTGGACAAGCCAAAAAAAAGAGGAGAAATTAAACTGCACATTCTCTTGTAATTTCATACTTTTGTTTAGGGTGTCTAGGGAGCTTTAAATCCCAGTCAATTGTTTATTGAATAGCCGTTTAATTGTCACTGCATCGTGCCATGTGAGGCTTCCAGATTGAGTAAAATGCTCAAGTGAAAGATGTACCGATTATCCTTCAAGACAGTTTGTTCACTATCGAACACAAACGCAAACGCAGATTGCAATTCATTTTTTTTTTAAAATTTGAACGGGGGCAAAACCTTGATAAACTAAAGAGAGTAATAAAACAAAGTAAAAATAAAATAGTGGGACGCAGAAAAACCGAGAACTTTACACTCGTACAAATTTGCTATAGGTTTTGTTATAAAATATTTGCAGTTATTTAAAAGGGAATGTGAGTTCTTTGTCTTGATTTAGAAACGTATAAGAAATGTATAGAGAGAAAGAGAGAGAAACTTACGCTGTGTACGAGTAGACCCAATAAGTAAAGCTGAGCCAAAGGTAAAATGATGAAATTTCCCGTTTACTACTAGAGCAAAACCAAACTCGGAACATGGTCACAAATTTCAGGGACAGTCAGCAGGAGCAGCAAAAAACACACACAAACAACAAACACAGAAAAGAGGGAGAGAGAGAGGAGAGAGAAAATTTTGGAATGGTCTCGAGATCGCTTGAACAATAAATCCAATTGATGGACAACAAAACTCTTTGAATAATTTAACCAATAAAAGTTAGGCAAATTAAAATTTGACCCAGTTTCCTCTTGCTTTTTCTCTTTCTATGTCTCTGTCAATGGTAGAAAGTCAAAGACGAATTCAAAAGTCGGGGAATACCCCCCTGCTGGGAAATACTGCTGCGACGACCTTATAAAGAAAACCAAGTGAGTTCAATTACTCAAAGGGTTTTTTTTTCGATGCACACACAGACATTCGAATGAAACTGGAACTTGAATGGGAAAAGTTGAATGTTAAATGTTGGTGGGAAGCGAGAACAAGAACTGGCAAGAGAGGGTACAAAAAAAATCTTTGCTTCACGAGAAGTGACAGAGTCTGTGGTCTTTTGTATTTTGGCTTCTCGTTTGTAGCTTCTGGCTCACTACAGATAGTAAAAAAGTGTCATCATTTCTATTGAATCTTGGGAAGTGAGATGAATGAGACAAGGTCAAAGGAGAGATGACTGCAAAAAACGGACAGGTACCCCCAACTTTCCCCTTTTATGTTATTGTTGTTGTTGTTGTTTATTATTATTATTTTAATTTTTTGTTTAAGGTGTTTCGAATTGAAGTTGTAAGCTGAATCAGAGAGAGAGTTGAACTTGAAGTATAGAGCTTAAACGAAATATTTCCACCCGCTTCCTCTTGTTCCCCCCTTTGGCTTTGCCTGTGTTGTTGCTCAGTGTTTCCTCCACGAAGTTCTCTGTTCCATTTGCCAAACTGTCTCATTACTTGTAAAGCCCGGCTGTTTTGTCCGAAAACTCCCATAGACTTTTTCTCATTGCCGTTCTCTCTCTCTCTTTCTCTCTCTCTCTCGCACTCTCGGTTCTATCCAAAGGGAATCCAACGAAATGAGGACGATGGGGGAGAGAGGTCTGATAAACCAAAGAGTTTCCAGAGCTCTTTCCATCTTCAGCGCAAGATCTTATACATGTAACCACTTGGAGTTTCAACTATGTACAATGTACAACTACACACTTACACATTCTCTCTCTCTCTCTCGTTCTCTGTTTCGTTTCTTCCTCAACGTTCGTCCATAATCCATATGCTTTCCTTCATCTCCCGACTACCGCTTTTACTTTTACATGCTCCAATACCTCGCTTTGTTCAGTATGTATATGTATGTGTGCGTGTGTATCTGTTTTGTAGTCACTTCCACTCCGTCTCTTTCTCTCTCAAAATTCAAAAGGAAAAGCATAAGTGCAGAGCAACAAGATAAACCAAGACGGAAAACTTGCCTTTAACAACGTGAATCTCTCATCTATTCTATGCAGGAGTCAACATTCGACATTCAAAATATCCTTCCATCATATATAATAATAAACCCCCAATTCCTCATACATCTGTATCTTACTTTGTCCATGTTGAACAAAGTCTCTCCATTTAACTGGTTAAACTGGCAGTTGATGTGTATTGTGTGCGAGTTGAGTTTACTTGAGTTATCTAAATGTAATGAATGAACTATGATAAATCCACATCAACACCAAGAACACCGCACATATGCCGCGCCCCAAACATTTACGATACAAACATTTTAGAGTCTCGCAATTTTGTCTAAAGAAATTCCGCATGTATACATGATATTTATGTATGTACACAAGAGAATAGAAAACAGACTACTCGCTCTATTTTGATATTTAGACATTTATCTGCATTCTATTTCCCGCAGACTCAATCTCACTGTAAATCCTCTCAACTCTCAATTCATTACATTAAAAGCCGGCGTTTGAGTTTGAAAACAGCTTTGATGATCAAAGTTTTGACGATCGCAATTGTTCAAATTGAAAAAAAAAGAAACAAACTGTTCTTGAGGAAAGTCCATATTCTAACACTACATATACTAAACACTGAAAGAAACCATTCAAGAGAAGAAATGTGTTTGTTACTGTCTCCATTGGAAAATTGATGGGGGGAGAAGAGAAAACAAGCCTTTGATTTGGAACTATACAGATTGTCTGTGTGTAGTCTGTGCCGAATGTGGAGTTTCATTGTGAATTCGTCACGTTCCTTGAGCACTCTCAATCTTAATCGTAATTTACAACAGCAGGTCGAGGATATTTTGATACCACATTCATTCTCCTTTCATTTAAAAAAAAAATGAATGAATCATCCTCACATTTTTCTCCTTGTTTTTATTTAGGGGGACATTTTTATCTTGTGATGTGGAGTTCAATGCAGATAATACGGGACAAATTGTATAATTCTTAACTACGGAGACTTGACTTTGCAAACCTTTTACACAATGTATTTATTATAACAAGAGGGAAATTCGGGTTTTTAATTCTACATGATATTTTAACATATAACATTTTAATACTTTTGGAACCATTTTAAACATAACCTAGTTATTTGAATCTTTTCACATCTTTACAGCATAGAACAATACTTGAAATAGAATTGTATATGCATTTGAATGGAAATGTGTTTTGCGTGTAACATTTGGAGCTTTCCTTAAAATAAGAACTGACCTCGATATTCGGCATCAAAAACGCAAGTAAATTTCATTTATACAACCAATGTTATCTCCGAATGAAAGTAACTCAAAAAATGTGTGTAATTCTTTTTAACTAAATTGGTACATTTCCTCTTCACGGCAGAATTTATGAATTAAAACATGGTGCTATTATTGAAATTATTCCTGCAATTCATCTCATTATTTCATAATGCGCAGCAAATTATTTTTTTAAAAACAAATTCTACATATTTTTTCTTGACTTTCTTGACCTTGTAATTTTCTACTTCGTATATTTTTTACTGTGTATTATACAAATGGCCGAATGATGAAAAAAATGTTCATTGAAAATGGTGAGATTGAGCAGGAAACGAGTAAACAAACTGAACAAGGAGAAGCCAAAAGGAGTGTGGTGTGGTAAGGCGCCGTATAATAATTTGCCAATTTTTTCCACATGAAGTTTTTCCAGTTCGATCCATCAATCCTGTAACACGATTCGTGTTATGAAGGTTGAGAGTTTGAAATGAGAGGAAAAGAATGAGCAATGAAATACAGAGAGTTTTTCCACACATACATGGATTCACTCTCATCTCTCCCCTTCTCCGAGTGTGTATGTACTGCGTCTCTGTGTACGTGGGTTTCCCTTCCCTTTTCTCCGGTCATTGGAAAATCTTATTTCCACAGCTTGGTTCATGATCTTTGACGATGAGTGAAAGGAAATTGACTGGATGACTACTACCATCAAATACTTCTCTATCCCTCTCTTTCTCTTTCTCTCTCTCTCTTGCTCTTGCGAACCACACTGTAGATCAAACGGAAGAGGAAGGTTCAGACTGAAGTGTACACATGAAAGTTGGAGGCCGTTACGGGAAAGTCATTTTGTTTTATTTTCACGGTGTGCTAACTCTTTCTCTTAATAGTTTCTATGGTGGGCTACAGACTATCTTTCTCTGATTGCATATACCTAGAAATTCCCTCCGTCCCCTCTCACCCCTCACACTTCTCCACGTCCTCTTTTGAATTGTTCTTACAATGTATTTTTATGAGAATCAATATTTGTGTGTGTTGCTTTCATATGTGTCTCGTTTTGTAATGGCAAGTGAGAGAGACAGAGAAATTTCATGTGTGTCCATGTGACGAGTGTGTGAGGATGTAATCTGAATGTAATTCTATTCACTATTCCTCATTCACAGATACTGTAGGAAGCCTACTGATATGTTTTGCCACCTTCCCGTTTTCTACCATTCACTTTTCAGCTGCTTTAATTCCTCCAAGTTGTAAGTTATCAAGTCTCTCTAAAGAAAATCTGAGAAAAGTAAATAGCAAAAGTGGACATGGAGAGTGAAAGTGAAAGTGTGAGTGGGGGGATGCTAAACTCTGTGAATTCAAATCTCTGTACTATGTACACCATTTGAAAGATGAACGGGATACGTCTGCGAGTCTAGGTATTTTCCTTGTGTGCATGTGTACATATAACTTAATATATGGAGTGCGTAAGTGAATTCAGAGACGACCGCCTAAAAACTAAAGCTAAAATGTTTCATGGGCATCGTACGCAAAGAGAGAGAGAGAGAGAGAGTCAAGTTGAGGCATTTTCCCCAAAGTCAATCTGTCTGAGGAAAGTAAAATAAAATCGAGTCGTAAAGGACTCCCCTGGATAACTTGTAGGCTCTATTTTACTTTTACTATTTACTATTTCACCAGCTTTCCCCTTTCTCTCTCCTTCTCGTGGCATATCCTACCGTATGAAATCTAAAGGATTTCCTCTTGTAGACGAGAATACAAACTGAATGGGAAATTGGTGACTGTACTCCGACCATACCAACGTGCAACCACTTGTGCTTCACGTTTTCTTCTTCTCCTTCCTCTTATGCCTTCTTCGTCGTGGCTCATTTCTAACAATAAGTTTATTGTATGTATTTGTGTTTCAAACAGGACGAGAGGGAGGAAAAGAGTTGTACACACGGAGAAACATGGGTAATTAAGTCAGGTTCCCTCAAATACACGCAAATGTTTACCCCGGACGTTTTGTATTCATTACTAACTCCGTCCACATTACTAATTCCAACGCTCACTCCGTGCTTGTGTCTATGTACATCCATCCCATATGACTTATGACCATATCCTGGAATTCGCATGTAGATAATGTGAGTATAAGCAACTATAGGGGAGGAACCAAAATCTAGGAAACTAGTACACCGGACGCTTCAAGTGAAGCGTATTCTAGAACATCTTGAAGAGAGGAAAAGTTTTTCACTCCGTAGTTTTTTTCTATTGTTTTCAAGTCGATTATGCTGCGTATGGTAAGGAAGAAATATAAAATGGAGAGAGTTGAGTACACGCAGGAGGAGGGAGAAAAATACTTTTACAGATATTTCCTCTTTCATTTTACGCAATACACGTGGAATAATTTCGCCATAACATGTCATATCCAATGCCCAATGTTGTTTTCTCTTTGTTATTTTTCATTATTTGGAGCACGAGCTTTCCCAAACTCCTCTCTTTCTCTCTCTCTCTCCCTCCTCCCTCGCTCTTTCTCTCTCTCTCTCTTCGTGTCCACATTTTGTATACTGTGAAGTACAATTTTTTCTGGGGATCCTTAATAAATTGAAACCAAATGTCAAGTACAGTCGGAGGTTTGAGCTGGATTTTGGATGGTTTACCCACTCCAAAAATAAATTATTTTCTCCTTTCCCTTCCCTTTGTCTGTTTCTACATGTGAAATACTTTTAATTTTGAAATTGAAATTGAAACTGAAACTGGAAGTGTGTGTGTGTGTCCTTGCTCTGTTTATAAAACGTATTGTATCTACTTCGATTTTTTTTGACAGTGACTTTGACTCTCATTCCAAATAACAATGACGACCGAGAGGAAAGAAAAGGGAAAAACTTGTCATGCATTGAAGGATTCAGGCTTTGAGAAAGTAATTCCGCCTATGTACGTGTAAACCGTATACATATTTGAAGGTGGGTATTAAAGTCGTAAGTGAAACTTACACGCATTGTGCATTTGCTCAAACCTCAATTTCAATCAGAATCGGAGAGACAAAGAGAGAAACACACAGAGAATGAAAGAAACAAATTAGTCGGTATAGGACAATAACGCCAGCAGCCTTCATCTTTTATTTTTACTCACTCACTTCAAACTTCAAACACACGGAAACGTGAGCAAGTGCACATGTGAGCATCTCATGTATTAGTTTAAAAACTCCAACTCTTCTTCATCGTCTTCTTCTCTACATAGTCCTTGCTCAAGTATACTCTTGGTCCACTTATAGTCACTCCTCATGGCTGGCAATACAAACAAAAATTACATTTACTGCTATATGTATATGCGTTATGGAATCGTAGTCTGTCTTGTAGCTTTCATCTGTGCATATATGGAATGAGGAATTCCCTTCGTTTTCTGGGTGAGTCGGGAGAAAAAAGTTTTCCTTGGATGTTCTTTGTAGCCAAGAGAAAGTTGAGTAAACTATGATCAGGATAAAGTTATTGAAGGATTTTTTTATTCAATTTAAATGTGGTTTTCAATTTATATGTCATATGTACATGTACATCACAAATTACATCTGGCTATCATCATCATATAATATAGTAAAAGTAATTCCCCGTCGACTATACAGATATACCGTTCAGTGATTCGTTGGATCTTTGAATCTTTTGTCGTCAATGACTAATTACACATTTCCCCATTGGATTTTAATTTTTCAATTTTGAATTTAGAATTTAGAATCAAAAGATTTTTATTTACATTTGCATTTGCATTTGAATGGAAAGTTGGGGACAGTTAACAGAGATTTGTATACAACTTGTACAACTTGGGTAAAACAAAGACGTTTTTTTTTATTTATTAAAATTATCATTATTCTTATATATTGTAGATATTATGTCGAGTATTTTTTTTTTATTAACATCGTATATGGCACAAAAAACTTTTGTTTCCTTTCTCACAAACGAACGCTCAGTCATCCATACAACATTTATTAAAAATATTTATCATTTGAACATGTTTTGTTATACGTTACGCTTTAATATCGCCTTCATTGTTAATTACCTACAGATTTTTTCGGAACTCTACTAATTCTTCCTTTGAAATTCTTTTTTTATCGTTAGTTCTTCTTGTTAGTTTACATAGAAAATCGGGATATTCTTATATTAGATTTCTTGGGACTTGGGACTGGGAAATTATGTATACAGAGATGTCCGTTTCCCCAAAATCTTATGAGAGTTCTGAGTTACTAGGAGTAATAAAAAATGATTACAATTCCCTTTTTTAATGGAGAATCGAATTTTCATATATATATTTCGTGTGAACTCTCTCTTTCCTTGATTACTCTATCTCGGAATTCCTCGCTGTATATACACATATATATCTGTCCAATATTTCTGATTTACGATCTGTATTGAGTGAAAACACATAAGTGCGCATGTAGCTTTCACTTTCACAAACTTTCCCCCTCTTTTTCATTAATTCTTTTCTTCCCTTTTCAATCTGTGATCTGTATTCCTTTCATCTATATTCCCATGTAATAATTTTTTTCCTTTTATTATTATTATGCGTCATCTTTTCATATATTCTGAATTTTCTTTGATTCTCATTCTGTACATTTCATATGCTTTCAATTACCCAGTCAAAATTTAACAGACGAACAATTGCTATTGTGGAAATCAAAACCACTGCCTGGATTTATACATAAGTAAATCCTCACAACTCACACAGTGCTGAATATTCCAACAAGTTTTACAACTGCATAAAAGTTTTTCAAAAGAAAAGGAGAGAGAGAGAGAGAGAGAGAGGGAAAACCATTTATTTGTAACTTCTTCACATGTTTGGCAATGATTTCATAATATACACACACAAAATCAAAATCGATTGCTCTTGATCTCTGATTCCTTTCCACATCCTTTCACGCTCACGGCATAATGTACAATTAATTAGATTTAAATGCATTTTTTATAACGTTTGATAGTTTATAATTTATTATTAATTATACATAGTTTAGTTCCCATTCCCCAACTTGATTCATATAATCATTTTTTAATTATAGAATTTATACTTAATCATTAATTGTTTGTTTAATTATCCTAATTATGTACACCGAAAATCGTATTTTCGTATGAATAGTTTAGCAATTAGCACCCAAGAACATATCAGCACGAATTTCATATATTCCCTTACCACATTTGCACACAACAAATTATCCTTTCCCGTAATGTAACTAATTAACATTCATAACATTTTCATATTGATTTTATTTAGTATATTTTTTTTTGTGCCGCCTGCGTTAATTGTTAGTAAACAGCGAGTAGTGAGATGATGAACAAATCTCTCAATTTTTTATATAATTTTTTTTTTTAGTAAATAATGGCTTTAGTATCACGGTCCAACTTTTGTTTATTCATTATTAAATATTATAAGGAGCTAAACAAGCTAATTAAAAAAATTTAGTAAGTATCTATGTACATATACAGTTTTTTTTGTTTTGTATATAGTTTGTGGCATGTTATAGAAATGAATTTCACAGGATATATTATTCAATACAATTGCTTAATTAATTAAATTAATAATTATTACTTTCCTACAACGTACAAATAGAGAGAGAGAGAGAGAAGACAAAAAAAAATAAAAGGATTACGATTTACGACGAGTTTTTTTTACCATAACATGTAAAATTTGCAAGAACTAATTAATTAATTTAATTGGCCATTATTTTAATTTGAAATATCTGAAGATGTGACGAAGTAAAATAGAGAATGGAATATCACATGCAGAATTTTAATCATTTTTTCTTTTAATAATTTAATAATAAAATATTTCCCCGTCGTACTGCTTTTTGCTTTTTTTTTTTCTTATTTTTTTTTCTATTTTCAGTTGTTGTTGTTGATGGATGTTTCTTTGGATTTTGAATGTTTGTTTTTTTACAGACAGTAATAGGGCCAGTAAACACAGTTGAAGAATACAAAGAAGCAAGGGAATAGAAAACGGCATGTTTCATCGACTGTTCGAGCCATTGCTTGAGGATTTGCCACATTGATCCTATCCATAAAAGTTCCTCCTCCTTCAATGGGGACATCTGGACCTTTCAACGTTGTATGACTTGCACTCCGACTGAATCGAGACTCCAAATGATTCAAAATGGTTCCATCATCATTCCCTTTAACCTTCAATTGAGCACGAACAAAAAATAATTACAATCAATTATGTATGTACGATATGTATGTACCTACGTGTGTGAATGTCATGATGGGAATTGGGTAAGGAAATAATCAAAACTACCGAGGACACCCATGCGAACTGATATAAATATCAATTATTTCTCAGGTCACGTCTTTACACAAGATTTGTTGGAGCACATTGGTAGAAAACGGTATAGTTTGTAATTATGAATATCGATCGGGGCAGCAGGGAAATAATTTGATTGAGTGTATCTGTATGTAATAGTACGTATATATCGTATATATATGTGTGTGTGTGTGGCAAACCTGGACCAAAGTATTGCAAGCAGATGCTCGTTCACTCCCATGATTCTCCTTGCTCTCGATAATGAAACCATGATCCATCGTGGATTTGGATTTGGCGAACCGGGTAGGCGAGCGTGGGTTTTTCCTCCACAAATAATTCACGAATGTGAACTCCAAAAGCGCAAGGAATACAAAGGCAGTGCACACCTAATACCCCCCCCCCCCCCCAAAAAAAACATAAGGCAAAATGTCAAAGGGGTCCATTTAGTTTCTTGTCGTGTACAGATATGACATATTTTAAAATGTAAAACTCTGTAAACTTACCGACATCCACACATCCACGGCTTTTATGTAATTACTCTCTGGCAAATTTCCTGTAACAGTAAAAAAAATGACTCTTTTAAATACACGGGCTGGACAGAAAATATCCGAGAGTTTCCCTCATGATGAAGGAAATCTCAGTCACATTTCCATCTCACCCGGTATATAGCCAGACCATCGAGTTCCAATTTCTAAATTTTTTTTTGTTTGTTTGTTTATTTAGCTAATTGTGTATTGTTTAGTACACGATAGTCAACGAAGGAAAATATTATTATCGTATTAAAAGGAGAACCTCACCTTGCACATTTGTGGCCTTGCTACTCACCTAAAAAATCAATCACATTTCAATAATTAATTGAATCCAAATGCAAATACAAAAAAACTGTACAAATATTTTCGTTTCAGTGGACTGATTGACGATTGGACATACCGTGAGCAAGGTTGTCACTCCGAGAGTCACGCGACCTGGAACTGAGTTGACATCCATCCAGAAACTAACCCAAGATATAATCACCATTAAAATGGTCGGTAAATAAGATTGCACCTGGAGGACAAAACAAAATCCATAGTCAATTAACGGCTTCTTCGCAATATCATCAAAGTTTAACCATTCGCAAATGAATGGAAGTGAGAGTGAATAATTACCAAATGAAATCCCATGGATCGAGCCAGATGAAATTCCGCAATTATACAGCTGTAGTTTCCTATGTAAAACAATAAAAAAAAATTTACATGAGCATAATCGCAATCTCAATATTCAATATTCATTCATCCCTTTTCTTGAGGAGAGAAAACTTTCCTTTGGACTTTTATAGTAGCGCATTTATACTAGACGTTACAAAGTTCGTCTGTAAATGCTAATTTGTGGTTTTAACTCCATATTCATTATATTCAATGGTAAATGGCTTATTTCACAATGGATTGTGAGAGTTGCTACTTTTTCTTTACAGTTTCTTCCTTGTCTCCTTTGACACTTTCAAGCTGATAAATCTCCCGAGTCTAAATAAGAATACTCTGGATATCATTCCTATCATTGGATTAAGCGCAGTAAGAGAAAAGCTTTAGAATTGAGGAAATTCAAGTTTAACTCAACTATAGTTTAAATATTTCCTTTCTTTGTTTCCACAAAGATTTCCTTACTACAAAACCAAGACGATTCTGAAAGTAAAAGCAATAACAACTTCAAGAATGTGTCCTAAATAAGCCGAGTTTATCCCCAGTCAAAAAAAAGACTTGCAAGGTGAGCTCGTCTTTGTGTATGTATTTACATGTATGGGGTGAATGGAAAGTAGATTTGTAAAATACAAATAAGAAAATAGAGAAAGGATTCAAATAGAGAACGCCCATAACCTTCTTTCTCTTTCAATGAGCTTTATAAAACATTTTAAACCGAATTTTCCCCTCAAAAATAAAAACCCCTTGAAGCTCCTTTTAGATTGCTTATAAACTTATAAAGGCTCAAACCTTCAGGAAAGATTTACATGCCTTCACAAGATGAAAGAATCAGTCACAGAGAAAGAGAGAGAGAGAAAGAGAGAAACAAACAGCCAACAATTGACAATTTACATCTTCACATTGTAAACAAGTAAAAGATCCTATAATTGTCCCAATTCTCTGTATTAAACGAATGAAAGTTTTCCGTCTCATTCACACAATCTCATTAAATTGTGTGAAAAATTACTCGGAATTCGAGACTCGGAAACTCGAGACTTGAAATATCTCAGTTATTTTCCTTGACAATGTATACGTTTCTCTCCTTTCTGTCGTCCTCCTCTTTTTGTTTTCAATTTAATGCGTAGAGTCTACAGGATAAATCCCTATCAATTCCTTTGATTTTCCATTACTAATTTATTTGTCTGAGAGAAAAAGTGGCTGGGAATGCGGGATAAGTTGGTTAATCGTAAATCCGGGGCAAATACTTGACTTGAATAAAATGGGTTGGCACATTAAGCAAATGAGTTTTTTTCTCTTTCTCATTTTACATGTGTTTAAGTTTAATGTTTCCTATACCACTTCCCGTCTCTCTAGTTCTTTCTATATGGTATATATTTTTCTTGTGTCAATTAGCTGCGTGTCCGTGAGAGCATTTCACAATTACAATCTTCATTGCACTCTCAATTTGTCACTTATCGTTAGAGGAAAACGACGAGCACTCACCATTTACATAGCTCAATGCACATACACAAACTAACGTTGCAAAGTGCATTTGCATTTTTGCATTCCATTTTTAAACCGTGACCACACACATTTTGTCCACCAAAATGAGCTGATGGCAAAACTTTCAATTTTCCAAAGCACCTGGGAGTTTATTCTCAAGGTCGAAATACTATCAAGAAAGTTGACTGTTCATTTTACATGTTGTGAGAAAGGAACTTTGGAGATTATTTTTTACCAGTGGGTAGAGTTTCATTTTCTCGGCATCGATCCGTCGTAATGTCAGCGAGGATGAAGAGGGACAGCCCGGCATTTGCAGGAGTCGTCACGGGTTTATCATGTTTCCATTCAAGTCTCAGCTCTTGAACTGTTTTAGAAACTGTAAAACAGAGAGAAAAAAAACGTCATTAGTTATAGTTTTGACTACAGACTGCAGGAGGGAAGAAAAACAAAACAAACAATGAGAATGAATGTAAAATGCAAGGAAAAAATAATAATGATAATGACGTGACTCATGCAGAATATGGAATATGTGCTCATGGAATTTATCGACCATCAAATGAGAAAGGGAAGCATAAAATCTGACCAGAACAGCAAGAGCAACGAGACTATAAAAAATATTTCCTTATTTATTTATTCCTTCAGTCTCCCTCGATTAAAATGATTATACGCATACGAAACAATTTACAATTCACACATATCGTACGTACAGTGAATAGAAAATGGAAAACTGATGACGAGAGCTGAAAGAGAGAATGAACTAAAAAAACTAAGCACGTTTTTTCCTTGTGTTTTCCGTTTTCCTTATCGTTTCATTTTGTTGTTGTTGTTGTTTTTCTTCTTCGTCATCTTCTTCAGCTTTTCACGCAGAAACTCGTTACTTTTTATTTTATGATCCATCTTTCTAACGACTGCAACTATAATGTTTAGTTTTCTTATTTTTTTTCTTTGTTTTTGGCTCTCCTCTATTTTTATGTTTATGACTTCTCTTTTACTCCTCTGCTGTACTTGTTGTGTGTGCATATGATCTTATCACATCCATTGACTTTAGATTTGAGATGGCCGATTAAATCCAAGCTCCTTCTCCTCCCCACACACATCCGTATTTTTATATTCCATTTATACATAGCTCCTCTCTATTCCTTATTATTACGAGGATGAAGAGCTCAAAATAGATGAGAATGACAAAAGACAACTTGTTGCTATATAATTTTGTTTTCCCTCACATTTATTAGAAAGCGTCCCCCATTTGTTTTTATTGTTTGATCAGCAGGGAGCTCCGACTGTCAAGTCATTAAGGTGGTCTCCTCTAATAAATATAAACAGAAGCAAATCCGATTTCTCAGCTATTCCCTTTCCGTCTTTGTGTATGTATAATTCCTAGTTAAACGCGGAGGATCCTCAGCTCATTTTAAATAATGAGAAAGACTCTTTGTGTGTATCACTGTGTGTATTCATATTGATTTCAATTTCATGGAAATGAAAGGAAATACAAAAGACCGATTAGTATTCTCTGAGATCTAAACATGTCATGTTTGGTTTTCAATTTCGAGCCCACTCAATATCTCGGATTTAATTCCTTCTCCACTTTCCATTTTTGCTTTCTTGTAACTTTTTTTTCCCGGAGTATGTACATATTTCATTTCCCAGAAAAATTAATGAACCTGTCAAAAACACTGGAGAATTATTTTGGAGTCTTGGAGGAAACGAATTAATGAATGTGATCTTCTACGAAGGGAAAGCGAAATCAAGTCAGAGGAAATTTCTTAGTGAGGAAATCCTGACGATAAACAAACAAGGGAAAATGAAGCAAATTTTGAGATCTCTTAAAATATAAATTGTTCAAACATTATGAATTGTCATAAAATGTGACTTAAAATAGAAAATCGTAGCTATCTAAAATAAACGTGGAAAAACTAACAAAAGTAGTTTTCGCAGCAGACAAAAAAAACCTTTCAATTTTACTTCTTGCTGGGAGACTTAAAAAAACAAAGATTAAATCCTCACTGGGTCATTTTGTTGGTCCATTTGTAGTGCGGCTTGGAAACTACATACGGATATGAGAGAGATCTTGTGTGGAATGTGAACGTTCCATTAGTTCACGTACGTGCTCAAAATATTCAATCCATCCCCCCAAAAAAGCTCTTGTTTTCTTTCGTGTGCGGTTGGTGGTTGCAAGAAGATGGAAACAATAAAACTGCATTTGTGAGAAGAAAGTTGAGGGAAAGAGAAACAAAACCTTCATGGGAGAAAGTGCTAGAGATAATGCAGAAATGCAGTGCATTGCAATGGCAATGGAATGACAAAGGCCAGATGCCCTCCTTGATTTTTTTTCATGTGTCCTGGGTGAAACAAAGTAAAGGGAAACTCCCGTTTTCTCTTTCCACTCGTTTAATCCTTATCAAATCCAAAAGCTTGTCTTATCGAGAATTGAAAGTTCTCCACACTCACATACGATATATGATACGATATATATGAATCCCATCCCGAGATAAATAGAGAAGGGAAATCTTTCAGTTGAACAAAAGGAGAAAGTACAGAACAAGGGGAAGAGAAAGTGAAAGAGAATGTGAAGGAGGGAGAAAGTGAAGGAGTGAAAGCATTACAAGGAAAAAAAATACAAGAAAAAGAAAAGGGAAAGCACGGGAAGATGAAGAGGAAAAGTACAAAAAAAAATTGCACTATCTTTCGAGAGTTATATTGAAAGCACTAGAAACACCATAAAAATGTACAGGGTATCTAAAAACTGTCATGTGCACTGTGAGAGACTGAGAGATTTCCCCCCATCTCAAACTCTTTAACTCATTTATATTGGAGTCTGACGATGAGAGTCAGGAGAGACTCGACTTTCAAATCTCTCTCTCTCTCTCTCTCTCTCGATTCATACCGCCATCATTTCATTTTACTACCCTTTGAATTCAAATGGAAAATCAAATCCAAACAAGTACTTGAATATATATAAGTACACAAATATACAAGTATACAAAATCCACATCTAAAGCAAAGGTATGCTTTCTCTTTCCCTTGAAGTTTCCTCTAGAACGAAGGAGGGAAACTGTTTTGGATTCGCCCAAAGTTTAAGTTCCATGATTTTAACTTTTGACACATTTCAATTGTGTCTTGGAACATATTTCCGCCTACTTGACTTTCCAAAATACAACAGGGCTGCAGTTGCAACGGAAATCACCGTAAATTCCATCCGCAAAATGGCACAATCTCGAACCTCAAAAGTCCTTTGTGAGCATAGGAAAAGCAAAAGTACAGACTTGAAAGAAAATAAGCTGACATTCCAATCTACAAGAGTGTTCTTATTTATACTTACAGCTGGCCACTTCCATTCCGCATACTGAAAAAAATATATTCAACATATTATTATTATTATTTTTAATTACTTTTCCTTGATACGTCAATTACATTCACAATCAGTTTTAAAATGAAATTTGGTTTTATAAATAAAAACTAGTACAAAGTACTGAAAACTCACCTTGTCGATCGAGTGGGAACTTTAATGGAGGAAAAATTACAAACAAAAACATTTTTTTTTCATTAATAATTAAGAATTTATATCCTAATGTTAAATTACAACGTTTCATTACACTTTAAACTACTCGTTTCGTTTATATATACTATTAAAAGTATTTCATTGTTACCTTGGACAAGTCCATCATACAAGAAAAGGTGACTTTCAACCTAGAGAATACAAAAAAAAACAAACATATATCTCATAACAACTCATGTAAACTGCATGTAAACTCATATATCTGAATTAATGTATGTAATACTGTAATACGCTGTAATAAGTAATAATGGTCTTTTCCCCCGTGAAAGGAAATTGGGATTTCAATACGAATACCACTGGAAATACGGGCATTAGATTCAAATCGCTTGGATATCACTGGACTTTGAAATGCGTACACAATTTCCCTTTGTGGTCCATTCCCATGTTTTTTTTCCTCTTCGTTTTCGTTCTGGCTTTTGCTTTCCCTCTCTCTTTCTCTTTTGTAGCTATTCCTTTCCCCTCTGTGGTTATTCACAATTCACAATGATGTTCTGTTCTCTCTCTCTCTCTCTCTCCCTCTATCTCTAGTATTTGTAACGGTTTTGAATTCCAACGATCAATACTCCATTCTGTTCAATGTGAAATTTGGTTTGGAATAACTTGGAGCTTTGCTATCGTATGTGTGTGTGTATATGTTTGTGTGAGTGCACGTACGAGCAAGTGGTAAGAACAAACCTCAACGTGTATTTGTATTTCTATTTGTATTGGTACATAGAATATTTCCCGGTCCACATTCCCATTCACATCCCAGCAGATGCAACCAATAGATAGCTGAGCAGTGCAGTTAATGTGGGGAGAAGTATACATGCATACTATTGCATACACAAATACCTACATATGGAGGAACGAAAGGAGAGGTGGGGGATCCTCCTCTCTTTCTCTCTCTCTTCCTCTTTCTCTCTATACCTTCTGAATCTATTTGTATTTACGATTATCAGAACGGCCGCCTTGGTCTCGGTCTCTTGCATATGCCCAGAGAATTGGTAAATAGTAAATACCCAAACAGAGAGAGAGAGAACGAACAGAACTTCCAAAGTAGAAAGTAGAAGTCTCAACGAGGATACGTTTGCCGCCTAACTAACCATTGTATATGGGACAAGATTGCATATCCAAGTAGACAGTCGAAAGCTTCCAAGAACTCAAGTCAGAGATAGCAAAACTCAACTGGAAACAGGGAAAAGAAAAAAACGTATGCATGTACAAATTCAATGAAACGGACAAACACGATATGTACACCACACACATGCATACGAATACACCATACGGATATTCGTACATGTGTTTTTTCTGTTTCTTCGTGTCTCGAGACTTTACTACATGCCTTCGACTATGCATATCCAAATTAGGAGTTACGAATAATAGAAGCAATATGCACACACACACACACAAAGAGAAAGAACAGCTTCCACTAACGATGAACCCCACAATAAAGATTT
The DNA here is from genome assembly GCA_034699125.1 of Gisinianus flammeolus. Lineage (NCBI taxonomy): Eukaryota > Metazoa > Arthropoda > Collembola > Symphypleona > Katiannidae > Gisinianus > Gisinianus flammeolus. The sequence continues at coordinate 42,528 of JAIUND010000108.1, read as the reverse complement.
CTACATTTCTTGATGCTGTTTCCTATTTCAGACTTCAAAGTACCGACACACGAGTGTAGTATTTTTATGTGTTTGTATGTAGCTGCTCGTCCTATCCGATTACTCTTACTGTTGCTCTTCCTTTCTCTCACTTTCCCTCTCCCTTGTACTCTTCTTCGGCTTTCTCCCTCTCGTATTTACTGTCCCCGTTGTCGCCATAGATGCTTCTCCACTTCTCTATCTCTCTCTGTATTAATGCTGAGCATAAAACACAAACACAGATTCACTTCAGGATGGCTCAAGCATGAATTTTCCTCGTACCGTTTTTATTTCAACGGATTTTCTCCGCCTCTCTCTTAGAAAAATTACTACTATGATCTGGATCTGAATCTGAATCTGTCGTTGGCTGGTGAAACTCAAAATAAAAACCATGTTGTTGTTGTTGGCGTTTCTGATGGTGCGAAATCAGTCCTTGTTTCTGATTCCTCCTCTTGCCGGCCCACATCACCATACATTTATATTCAAAGGAATCGAAAACCTATTTAAATTCAAGTAGACTTGGAAATGAGCGTGAAAGGGAAAGCCGTCATTGATTTTTTTTTACTTGTTTTTTTTCAATTTTCCATTCCAAACAAATACATCCTCACATTTGTTCTGGTACGTATTTCCAACTCTTTCAACTCATCAAGCGGACAAGAAAATAAAAGATAAATACACACAAAGACAACAAACGGAGAAAAAGGACAGCAGAAAAACAACACAACAAGCTAGATTAAATGCAATCAAAGTCGCTTAATTCCATTTTCCAGCAGCGATATTCCAATCTGACTCCCATAATTACAATTTGGTGCTCTTTGCTCTCTTCCTTCCTCTCGCAATGACAATCAAATTTCAAACGAAATGCATAACGTTGTTCAGAATCTAAAATCTGTCATAGCAATGACTACAAACATGGAGAATTCACGCAATCAACGTAAGTTCCTGTCACTGCACTGAAGGCCTTCCTTTGTTTTTTCATTCAAATTTCAAATTACACACAAGCCAAGCATGTGTTTTATTTCCTCTTTAACCAAGATAATTTTCTGGTGTATAACAAACAAGGATGAAAGCTACAAAGACAAAGAGAGTTGGCCTCATTTGCTTTTTTAATTTAAAGCGGACTTATCCGAATCCGGAGGAGACAGTCACAGAATGTCAGAGAGAGAGAGAGAGAGAGAAAGAAGGAAGGTTAGACAGGGATGGAAAAAGTGTACAAAGACTTTCTTTTTGATTTCTCTCTCTCACTTTCTATTCTTTAACTTTTCCAAAGGGATTCTCCCATAAGAGGACTCTAACGATAAGAGCTACACGCCCCTCTGTATCATATATCACAAAGTTTCACACTGTAAATAAAGGGGAAGAAAGGCATGTATGAGCCACAAACTATGAAGAAGGCGGAGATGTGACGACGACAAAAGATGTAGAGGAAATGGCATTACATAATAGAATATGGGGAGAGGTGGAGAGAAAGCGAAGGACGATTTTGTACGGGAAAAAGGAGACATATACACACGCACACACACACACACATTCACTCAACATTCACTTCCCATTTTGTGAGAGAGAAATATAAAGATAGGGAGTGGAAGTACAGGGAAAACACGTACAAAATTCGGTTATAGTCATGATCATACGTACGTACGAGTACAAACATGGTCGTACAAAGCCCGTAGTTGTGACTGCTGACGGATGCACTAGTGTACTCACAAGCCGTCATATTTACATAATACATTTATACACGAGCAACTCCTCGACGTCTCCATCTCTCTATCTGCAAATGACTCGCTGGAAATATATAATGTAATAAAATAATATAATGCAGACGCCCATGGAAGAGAGTGAAAGTGAAAGTGTATGTGTCTATGTGAAAGAGAGAGAGAGAGAGCGAGAAAGAGAGAGAAAGAAGAAAAGAGGGTATCTCTTCATTGAGGATGTTGGAAAAGGAAAGCCTTGTTTGCTCAGTTCACACTCTTCACATTTTGCCGGAGAGAAAGAACCAACACTTGTCTCTGTATACCTTACAATGAGTCAACATTCTTCATTTACTTTATCTTTTGGTTTTGGCACACTCCCCGACTTTCCCTCTGCTCTTCATATTCTCATCCATATTCTCATCCACATCTAAATCCACATTCGTTTCCCAAATAAGGGCAGAGAAGACTAGCAAGGGTTTGAGAAAATACTTGAGAATCTTTATGGGAAATACATTTGAAACATTGCAAATTCAAACTGTAAATTCGACGTGGAGAAATGGGAAAGCTGGCAACTTTCTTTTTTGAGGTCAAATTTTAGAACCAGCATCAGCATCAGATTTTCCTTTCGCTTTCTCTTTAAGTGAATGAATGAAAATATTTTCACTGTGCCTCCGACTTCATTTCTCTCGCTCTCTCTCTCACTAAATCACACACACACATTTATTTCTTACTTGATGAAGGATCTCGTGAAAAATCCTCCAAAATTTAATTAGGGTGAATACTTGAAGCATTTGCATCACATACTTTTCCCTCTCCCATTATAGTTCACACCTTCTCATCTTTGCTTCTACCCGTTTGTGTTCCAATGTACGTAGCAGTCTCTATCCCATTTGTCGCATATAAACTAAAACAACACGTGGACTCAAATCTCTGGCCAGTAATAGCTTCAGTTTGGACGTAATTACGTGTATACCATAAATCACCATTTACACAAAGCATGAAATATTTGAATCTCTCTCACTTTAGGCACTTGTAACGACAACGAGAATGAAAATGAAAGGGAAATAACGAGCAAAGGGAGAGAGAGAAGTGTGAAAGTAAACCTGGGCTGTGGTGTGATGATTGCGGGTGTGAGTTTCATTTCCTCTCTCTCTCTCTCTGCCCGTATCCGTCTCTGTTTCTGTCCTTTGGCTCGAGCTTTGCTTGGCTAGTCCAAAAACTTTGTAATTACATCTCAAGATTTTCTTTTTTTGTCCTGTCTTTGGACTTGCGGCTTCTTTCTCAATTCTTTATACAGGGACAGAGACAGACTGATACTTTGATATCGTATGGACTATGTATATCGTAAGTGTGGAGTGGGTTCAAAGTTACAACACACTCACTCACCCCGAGTTAATGGTGATTTATTTTATAAATTGTTCTTTCCACAATAAGACTCGGCTCATATCAACTTTCTCTCCCTTTCATAAATACTTTAGGACTGTGGTGATCCATTGAAAAAAAATAAACTTCTCTTTTTGAATCCCTCCAAAAGAAAAATAAGAAAATTCCGTCTTACGTCCAATGTAATGAAATGGGAGGTGCAGCCGAATAGTCGAATAGTTCAGAGTCCCATTTTGTGATTTCGTAATGAAAGGAAATTCAATTCTATCAAGTCTTTTTAGTCAATCCCTTGTCTTTTTACTCTGTATTCTAACCTAATTCCGTGAGCTAAAGTCATTTTGACTAGAATTTCGTAGACCAGATGTTCATAGTCATTGTAGATGGATTTCTTTTGGGAAAAGCAAGAAAATTAAGAATCTATCAATCATTTGTTGAAAATTTTGGAGTACGTGTGGTCAAAGTCAAAGTCAAAGAAACCCAGACTCAAATAAATAGATTTTTACACATGCTTTACTCAATAACATGAAGTCTGTTTTCTATTCTGCTTTCTTGTCTGGTTTCTATTCTGTCTGACTCCCAAATTCCTCTGACTCTTTTTTTGCAAAAAAACTCTATTGCTTCTCTTGAGAATACACACGCATAGTTAGTTTGCCTCCGTCTTATTCTTCTTTCAACTCTTCTCTCTTCACTCGTTCCCCATTCTTCCATTAAAAAAGTTCATCAAATAATTGCTCTTCCTTTGCTCTATCTCTACATTTAGATTTTTTTGTGGGAGAGAGAGAGAGAGAGAAGAAGGAACACACTGGGATTCTCAATTATTTGATTTCCCCCTTTTGATCCCCATTCTTTGTAATTTCCCTTACATCTCTGATCCGTTTACATTTGTATTTGGTGTTTTGAATGAAAAGTGTCCCGTTTATGAACTTTCAAAATCCACTTTCTCTTTTATGTAAGATTAAGCAAAAAAAGAAACAAAGTACAGACTCCACTGTTTGTTAATAAAGTAGATTAAGTTTTTTTTCCACCAACAAACAAGTACCAGAAATCAGAACTCGATTAAAGATCAAGAGGGAAAAGTCAATTCTTAGAATCTACGACCCAGATTCTATCTCTAACCAAAACTCTTTCTCTCTCTCTCTCTTTCTGTACAAAAAACTGATTGAGATAGAGTGTTTAAAGAGAACCAGAAGCAGGCGGACAGAGAGAGAGAGAAAAAGATTGTTGGTGGGGGAAGAAAGGATCAGTTTTTATTAGGTTCTTCTAAATTCCCTTGTAAGAATTTCTTTGTCAAACCAAAACCAAACACACACACTCAAATCCAAAGAATGCTCAAAACTCTGTGGTTTGCTCAGAATGAGACTCTTTGTAACAATGGAAAAGTCTGAGTCAAGTCAAAGTCAAAGTCAAAAAAATATATCTGTGGAAGGTAGGAAAGAAGCCCATGGAAAAAGAGGGAAAGTCTAGTAAAAAAAGTGCATAGTTTGAAAAAAACTTATGTTCAACTAATGCAATCAACTTCTGGGTTTGTTGAGTCGTTTGAATCCAAACTTCATTGAATTAATTTTTATTGTTTGCCTATACTTACTTCCTTCCTTCCGTCTCTTGCAGTACATTATATAAACGATATATATTACAAGAGCATCCGAGTCTTGAGAAATGGGAGGAAAAGAGGAAACTCTGATGGATCCTCAGATTTACGATATGTATACATTTTTTATATGCGGGTGATTTTTATTTACTTCCATGATCTAGATTTAAATTAGTCTGAATAACTCTCGGCAAGACTAAACGAACAAACTTCTCTCATTTAAATAGCAAATTACAAAGAAAAAGCTATAGACACACATAGAATGAAAATACATTGGTGGTTCGGGGGAGAAAATCCTCTCTCGCAATCTGACAGCTGACTCTGCGAATTTGAGTTAAGATGGATGATGATGGTTAAAAATAAATTGTGTGTTTCTTCTCTGCTATTAAATCTGCTCGAATAATCTACATTCATTTAAATTTTTGTATTTATAATCCAAAAATCCACATCATCAATCAGTCTACTACGCAACACCTTCGTGATTTTCCCCCAACTTTCTTTCATAGTGGTTTTCCATTTTTGGCCGGAAAATTGTGTACTTTTTCAATGGTTTAATCCAAAAAATCCTGTGTACCTGATCACGGTTTTATACAAGAAATGCGTCTAAAGCGTACAAACCGCACAGTGGAACCAAATTTTAAAAGGAAAAAATCTCACAGACTTAAATTTACGAATAAATGACAAAAACCAATAGACCGAAAACCACATTACATTGCATTACATTACAGATTCAGTTCCATGAATTGATAAAAAAAAAACTCTTCGAACGTCAATTGGAATTGAAAGTACCTCCGAATCCAAATTCAGGACTCGAAAAAAAAACATCTTTTCCTATCTGCATCCGTATATATACGATACATGATGTTGTTTAGTGGATTGAAAATAATAAAAATGGAGAACGTACCGGAGCATGTAGAGAATATCGCCTTCCGGATGAATCCGAACCAGGACATTGGGAACAGTGACGAATTGAAAGTCCGCATCTTTTGCATTTGGAAAGTACACCTCTGGTTTCCAAATGGCTTTCACTAGATTTGGATCGTTTAAATCCAGTGGTTGTTTCAAATCCTTGTGCTTCAACCGCTCATCCTTCCACCTTTGAATCAGGTACAAGTCCACTTTGTAGTCCTATATATAGCAATCAATGAGAAGAGAATGTAGTCATCAAACAAATAGAAAACAGAAAAAATAGAAACAATTCAAATGAAAAGAAGGTTTTTGTTTGTTGTACACAGTCTGTGAGTTTGAGTTGGAGTTTGCATTTGAAACGAGCCGAGGGCTTTAGGGAAATTGTACAAAAATATATATACCTACTGTCTAAGCCTAATAAGCTCATACTGAACAAGAAGAAAAATGAACGTATGTGAATGGTGAATGAATTTTCAAGGCAAAGACATGCCATTGATTTTCCTACACAGCCATACACGGAAGGAAAACCTCATTCATGTCCATATGTGCGTTTTGGTGAACTACCCTATGTACAAACAGAGACAGTTCACGTAACCGTAAAAGAGTTTTGCTTTTTGGAATGCTCCACATTCAAATCGACAGAGAGGTTGTACTGGTTTGTTTGGGGGGAGGAGGGTTTGGGGTAAGAAGACAAGTCAGTTTTTCTTTTCCTTTCTCCAAGAGAATGTGTGTACTTATATATAGAGTGCAGGATGGGGAAAGTATAATAGTTTTTTGGTTGTAGATAGATTTTTTGGGGAGGAAATCTTTAGCTTGGTGCTCCGTCCCTGTGAAAGAAGAATGACCTTAAAGTCGAGAGCATTCATCGCGGTAACTGTTCATTGGGGAATTCCATTGAAGGCCGACAATCTCCGATCTAAAGTGTGATCGTGATTGCACAAGTGCGAGGGAGAGAGAGAGAGAGAAAGAGAGAGAGAGAAAGAGAGAGAGAGAGTGGAGAATGAAAGATAAGAGAAATGACATCTCAGACAGTGGAATTTGCAAAGGAGAATGGACGGCAAACGGAAAGGCACATTTTGTATGAGTCTTTTGTCTCTTTACTCTTGATTAGCCCATCCGCGGGAAAAAAAATTAAGGCGACACTATCAACCATAGAGGAAAATAGAAGTTAATTTTCTTTTGGGGGATTGAATCATTTAATTATTCCATTTCAAATGTCATACAAGGAAAAACGAAATTCGCAATTCTCAAGGCTCGTCAACACAAACACTAACTGAACTGATCCTGAGAGATGAGAGCAGAGCCATTCCCAAATTCCAATTTAAACAAACTGATTTGAATGTTTCGTGTTACACTTGATGGTAAGTTATTTTTTTGGGTGATATGAATTCCTTCAATTCCTCCCAATTCTACCAATTTTATCATTTCCATCATTTTGTTAGGACGGTTCATTGGATTTTCAAATCTCTTGAATATGTAATTTGAAATGATATTTGAGATATTCAAGTGGATTCAAATAGAAGAAAAAAACGACGAAATGTTTTTTCCCAGGAGGCTTTTCCCAATGAACCCATAGTCGAAATACACTTTTCTCATTCTCTCATTCTTCTTAAAGTAAACTACAATTTCAAATGTATTTTCTATATTCAATTCTCTCTCTCTTTCTCTCTCTTCCACTTTGTAAAGAGAAAGCCTTCAAGATCCTTTGAAGATGGAGTCGATCAATTTCATGTCGTTGTTGAATGAACGTGTTTGTACGAAATCCATACAAAAAGTGTGAATTCTGAATCCTGAAATGTTTCCCCTTTTCCCCATTGTCATGTCACTCAAAAGTCTGGGAGAAAACTCACAGGAAGAAAAATGGGGGGACGGTAAAATCCAAAGTGCAAATTGTAAAAAAAATGACACGGAAGAAATTTCAAAAAATGTACATGAATAATAAAGTGGGAGAAAAAAAGGGTAAATCAAACGTGTGCAGAAAAACGAAAAGAAATCCCAATTTCCCGTTTTCTCCCCAAAGAGTTATTGTGCACTTTTCTTTCACCGTTCAATTTCTTCCTTTTCCACACATATAAAAATTTCCATATTTACGTGATTAGTTTGACTAAAATGAAAAAAAAAACTAAAGGACTGCTCAATCCAAATATACAGGCGGTCATGAAATTTTAAAACCCGCTCACTCTCACGTCGTGTGTGAAGCCCCCAAAACTGGAGTTAATCCCAATCTAGTATTAAAAGCCTATTCGTCTCTCTCGTCTCTTAAGAGGAAGAAAGCAAGTGTTTAAATAGAATAAAGGGAACCTCTGTTGTACATTGTAAACGTTTGGCTCCCAAATTTGAAATCCTTTATACATTCGTATATATCTCTGCATAATCCTTTTAAATCCTTTTGTTACAGTACGATAAGAATTAATAAGGATTTCAAATTCCTTCTGAATCCTGAATCCAAATGTGTAGGATTCCGGATGAAGAGAATTTTTTTTGTAACAAAAGAGAACAAAAAGAACGTGTGTGAGTGTAAAAATGCTCACTGTGAAATCTCATAGAGTTGAAGAAATTTATAATAGTATGAATTCATACTATTATATTCTCAGCTTTCACTTTAAATGGAAAGTGATTTCATCTGTTTTTGTTAATGTACAATGTCTTTTTGTTCAACTGTTAAATACACAGATACTTACCATGGTGAGGGGGTTTGGGCTTCCGAAACTGCGGATGTAGAGCTCGCAAAAGACACTCGTGGGTTTTGATATATCTGGAAAAATGAGAGGAATTCAAAAGAAATTACAATAATTTCCCCCCTTCAATCTCAACATCCACAAATCAAATGACAAAATTTCTCAACGCTCTATGTATTTGAAAATAAAATGGGGTCTTACTTAAATGGTTTGTAGGAGTTGCTCGCCGATCGTATCCCTTTTTCAACAATTCATCCAAAATAACCAGATCCTGAACTGTGGCTGCAAATCTGTGGAATCATAAGATATTAATCAATCGAACCGTCAAACTTTTGGTAATACTAAATGTTTTTTTTTATTTAATTATTTTGTGGGATCATTCAGTTTCAGAAAGTAATCTTTGAGATTAAATTATGATTCATGTGCATTTATTGTGTGTTTCCTTTTGCATTACTCTAAATATTGAGCCCTTGAATGAACCCGTCGTGATGGCAGTAAAAGATTCTGAGCTAGGATGATTCAACAATTGAAGAGAGTGAGAATCCAATTGAAGAAAAAGAATTAAAGAAAGAAAGAAAGAAAAGGAGCGCGGGGAAAGTTCAATAATATCTTAGATGAAAGAATTAAGTTGCTTTTGTCGTCCCTTCTCAAGTTGGAGAGAAATCTTGGAGGAGAGAAATGAGAGGACAAAACACTAATGTAATTTCCTAAACTTAGCCAACGATAAGTGGATAAACGAAGAGAGAGAGGGAGAGAATGCGAATGGATCAAAGGACTTAAATGAGAATCCCAGGATTGAGACGTGTGGGAGTCTCCATGCCACTCATCTTTTGGACTCTCATATATACAGCTAGTCAAACTTACTTTCATCGGTATACATATCTTTTTGTATGTCCACTTGAAAGCACTCATGATTAAGCCTTTCCACATTGTACAATGACTGGATTAGGCACTAAAAGCATTCGAGTCTAAATGAAAATATTTATCGTCCTTCAACTCGTTTGAGTGTCATCATTTTATGCCCCCAAAAAATCTTTCATATGTATTTCAAACATCACATGAAACAAAAAAGACGCAAACTCAATCTTTTATTAGAAAAAGACAGAGAGGAAGAGAGAAAGTCAAATAACTCATCGATTGTCTGTAAAGAAAGTAGACAACATTTCACAACTTTCGATTGTACACATGGTACTTCCTAGCCTTCATGACACGACAACAAGCATGGGGAAATTCTGACCAAATTTGTTCAGTTAATTAAATGACCGGGCAAGTTCAGTTTTCATATGTAAAGTTGACAAGTCAAGACAGCGTCACCATGAAAAATTGTATCAGCCAATGAAATAACCATTTGACAAGGTTAGAGAAAAAGTGACAGTTTATGGTAAAAAGGGATTGGCATCGCTATATAAATAAATGTAAATGCTTCACGTAAAATATGGAAAAGTCATTTAAAACCCATTTCATATGGAAAAGGAAACCCGGAAGCTTACATACGGCTGTATGTAGACTAGTACTCATGCTAATACTGATAGCAATCACTCACAGGTAAAAGTGGAGGCTAACGTTCTATGAATATCGAAAACAAAAGTTTAAGTAGCTACAACAAGAAAAAAAAACGTAGACTTGCAGAGTCTTTTCCATATTCAAAGTCTGAGAATGGCAGCTGTTGTTCCTCCTCAGACTTTTCTTCACTTGAGTGAGAAAATGAGAGAAGTACAAAGTGGTGAGGGAGAGAGGAAAAGCTCTTATTTTTGTAAAGCTTTCTCCAAGAAGACTCACAAACTCAAACCAAGTAGTTGAGGACGAAGAAGACGAAAAGCAAATCTTTTGTTTTACTTACAATTTATGTATGCAGAATGAATTTCTCATGACAGTTTTCAAGTCGGCTAGAAAAAAATAGACGCAACAAGGGCAAAGTGAAAGGGAAAAGGAAATGGAAAAAGACATACAATGAAACTACTTACCTATACAGAATAGAAAATAGACTGGGATTTCCCAACTGCAACTTTCAAACTCATGTCTGACTTTCCTCGTAGGAATTGAGAAAAAAATGTGTACACAGACAGAAAAGCAAAGAGAGGGAGAGAGAGAGAGGATAAGAAAAAATAGGAGCTGTGGAAAATGTATACTGTAATCAATTAGAGGAGGATGGATGATTTCTTTTCGTCTTTTTCTTGATCCTTTTATATTTTCGACTGACTTGAGCTTGGATAAGCTCCACGCTCACTTTCCTGATGAGCTATCATTAATATTCTTCTTTCTTCTCCTGGAACAAGCTTTTCTCTCTCTCTCTCTTTCTTTTTCTTTATTCCACATATGCATAGAAATATACGAAGTGAACCGACACAAAACATTTCCCCACAATATCTTCTTTCTTTTCATCCCCCCACGAAAAATAAACTTTCTTCCTTCTATTTCATCTCTTATTTAATCTTACTCAAGCTCCAGCTCAACTTGAACACAAAAATATTACCCACTTCCCAAAACCAATAGGATAAACAGAAAGAGATGGAGAGAGAGAGATCTAGAATACAGAAAAAAAGATAGAAATTCCGCTCAAGAACCCAATACTTGCTTGTACTTACTCCTCTTTTACAATTTAGGAAATTTCCTTTAAAGGTTGAGACAATTTATGGGCTTATGTTGATTCGGGTGGAAATTGAAAGTAGGAAAAGGAGTTTAAACTTTACACTTTCTCCCTTGTAATTTATTTTTTTAGTAGTGAAAAAAAGAAGAAATGCGAAATGCGAAATTGTGGGGTGTTAATTTTGGACACGTCATTATTTTCACTAGTACCAGTCTACTTTGTACTTTTACTCTTTCTCTCTTTTACTTTTACTTTTACGTTCACCTTTTAAGGGGAAAGCCGTCTAATCATCGTAATCATTATCGTCAACATCGTTTGAGTCTTTTTTTCTTCTCTTTGACGCCCTGACTCCGACCCCAAACCCAAACAGCTGACTTCCACGATTCTAGATTATTGTACGGATAAGTATAAGATCCAGGATATGCCCAACTTTTTCTGTCCTCCATTCTCTCTCTCTCTCTCTCTCTCTCTCTCTCTCTCTCTCTCGTACTTTTACATTGAGCTGGAAAGAGAGAGCGTCTAGACTTTAGAATTTTAACTTAAGGCAGTCTATTAACCAATTCAAAGCCGCAAGTCTCAAGTCCTCAGTTGAAATTAGAAAGCTCTACACATAAATTTTCGAGACTGGGAAATAAATAATGTGGTCGTGAACTCGACTCACGTTGGATTTGTTACGACTGTCCATCTGGCTCCATCAACCACCGCACACACACACACACACAGATAAAACCTCACAAACCTAACCTTCGCCAACACCGACATCATTTGTCTTCGTCTTCTTGGCTCTCTTGTCAGTTTCAGCGTACAAGTTGAATCTGTTCATCATCAACTTTCCTTAGATTTCCATTCTTTAGTCTTTATTTCTCATTCTTCATTCTCATTGTGGATCAGAATCCAACATAGTTTCTTCACAAGTGAAAGCACAAAACGTAAACGTAAAAAAAGTAAATCCAAAAGTACTCTGACAGTCGTTTCCCCCCGTTTTTTGTCTTGTAAAAGGCCTGTAGTTGCTAGTTGGATTTAGTGTGGAATGGAAATACGGATAAAATGACTCGATAGCATTAACCATTAAGCAAATAGTAATGGTAACAATCGTATTGCAGTTGTAGTATGTACCTACATTAAATTCATCCTGGATTTCCTTCATTGGCTGTCCAAGAACTCTCAACAGATTGTTCATGAGGAACGGAACAAGTCTCTGAATTTCCTTGATTCTTACATGGGCGAGACAGAGACGAAGACAGAAGACTAGTGAAACTACATGAAGCGGAGAGTTGTAATTGGATCACTCTTGGAAATTTTATGGTACATTTCTTAAAGTGTTTGCACTTTGAGTCTCTGTGTGTAAATAAGTGTAGGAGAAATTTCAATTTAGTATGAACAAAGACAGAGGATAGGAATGAAGATTTGACTAAACAAATTTTCTCTTGAAATCATTTGGACTAGGCCATGTGTATGATGAAGACTGAAGACTAGAGAACGAAGAGTAGAGTCTCTCTCGCGCTCTCCTTATTATTTTACTGTCTATAAAATAGTCAGCAGAGTGAGTTTGTTTTTGTTTTAAATTAATGGATTTACCGACAAGCGAGAAAGGTGGAGCCGGAGATGGAATTTAAGATAAAACTGGTTGTTTGTTAAGTTTGTTTCTCTCAAACAACTCTCAATCTAGTGACGTTTACTAGGAGAAATGTGGAAATGATGCAAACTCTGGACCATTGCTCAAAAGAGAAGGTAATGAAACTGAAATTCAAAATTCAAAATTCAAAGGTTTTCCACATTTCTACACTTCCATGGTCTCACTGTATCCATATTCTGTATTCTGTATGTGTGTCCATATCTTTTGTACATCTTTTTTGTACTTAATGGTTGAAAGTTGATAGTTTGTAAATAAGAGGAGGAAGAAAACGGAGGGGTACGGTTAAACAAGGAAAAGTTGTAGAGTGTACAGAAAATTTGGAGCATTTTGTATTTTGTATTTTGGTTGCACAAATTTTCGGAAGTTGAGTCTTTTTGTACACTAAATTTGCGTCGCGTCCTTCCCTTTGAAAAGCTCTAATGAATAACTCAACTCAAGTGAAACCAGCCAGCAGCATCATATTATCACACGCCTCTCATCATCCCTTTACAAATGTACCATATTTATATTTATACATGTAAAGAAACTGACTGATATCATCGACAAGGCCATTCAGCCATCTACTCTCAAAGTACAAACAAACTGGGACAAGAAAAAGCATTTTCCCAACACACACAACACCAAGACGACGATGACTTCATCAAAATGCTTTTGACTACTCCCAAATTTATTTACATTTCCACAAATTCGTTCCCCCATTAAAGAGTCAGAGAGAGGGAGCGAGTGAGAGAGGGAGAGAGAGAGAGAAAATGAGTCACAGTTTAAAACTAATCAAAGTCAAAGTCTCTGGAGAGTGTCGAATATTTCCTTCTCTTCAGCCTCTGTCTGTACACACAAGGACATTTAATTATTTACCACCTTTGAGTAAAATCTTCTTGAATTGAATTGAATACAATTTCAATAATTAGAACAAGTCTTTGTATAAAAAAATTGGACAAGTCCTGCGGTTATATAAATAATTGAATATTACTTTTACTGCATGCACATTAATAGTGGTTCACGATCGTACTCGTATTTACATTACAAACTTCAATCATGTCATACAGTGAACAAGTACTGAGAACACTGCATGAAATCTGTTTGTGAAATGTTGTTCAAGTTTGGATTTACTCGAGCAAAAAAAATATGAATACAATTTTAGAATAAAGTCGTGACAAGAACAAGTTGGATATTGGAAAGAGTCTTTCTGTCAATACAGTATAAAAACATTTGTCTGGAATTTTCTTATCCGTATGTCGCCGATATAATAATATAAACCTGTCAAAGAAGCAGATATCGATCTGAAACAAGGATTTGGCTGACTCACTACTGACTACTGCTACTGAGTAATGGGCAAAAACGAAATCATATAAAAACAAGAACCTACAGAATTTTTTTCTATTTTCTTCCCTCCGAATAAGAAGGCAAAAAACTAGAAACTACAAACTACATAGAGTGGACGAGTACACACTGAGAAGCACCCGTGAATTATTAAGTGAGGTTGTACATACGATACATACTCCCATACGATAAAAACACAAGTTTGTTTTACATCAAATTCCCTTGGCATCCTTCGAGTCAATGTCACATGAGTACATTGTAATTCAAAATCAAAATTAAATGATTCACCCACGTTTTACATTTCAATAAAATCTTCAATGAATCCCCATGAAAATTGTGTACTACATAATACGTATAATTCCTTTCTTCTCTACAGACAGTTCTATTAATTATTTATTAGCTCCTATTGGTGTTTGTGTTGGTGTGTGTAGAGAAAGACTCGAGGACTTTCTCACCGAGTGACTGTGCTCATGTACATACATAAGCTGGGTCAGAAAATGTGGAAAACAGTGTGGAAAACACATCATGCCAACTTTCCAACCCCCAAACCCAAATCCAAAATCTTCTCACAACCACAGAACCAGGAGCCAAAGGAACGTGCAATATAGGAAATCAAGTCCAAACATGTTGGTTCCCTATTTTATACCATTTACTGTTACTCTCTCTCTTCAGCTTAAGTAAAAGAAAAACGTGTGTGTGGAGTGGTATATGGAACCAACCTCACAATATTGCAATTTGAGATTGCCAGCGGTGAGACAGGCAGAAAGAGAGAGAGAGCAAGAGATGCTATTGAAAAGTGTGAGGTATTGATCAAAAAGTTTTAATTGGTAAACTTTTTTCCATCCAAGCAAATGTATTCTTCTCATGTGCAAGACAGAGTCCGGACTTGTACTACAGAACAGAAGAGACCAACAGAGAAAACAACAGTGGTGAGAAAGTACTTATATATACAAGAATATATTTCTGTTGGTAGAATGGAGAAGACCCACAGGCTGAATGCTCTGAATTCTTCAGCCAATTTTTTGACAGCTCTATACAAGAAAAAGAACTAGGTAAACCTGGGGAGAGAGGAACAAGAAGGAAACTGAAGAAATTCTACACACGGACGACAGCAGAGAACCAGACAAACTTACGTTATTAAATCTGACTTGTTCTCACATTTCATCCCCTTCTTTTTACACTTGACGACATTTGACCCTTGAAAATCCCTTGTTTTTCCCCCCTTTCAACAACCCTGTATGTAGAACCTGAGATTACCCGTGTTTTGGATGGTTTATGATAATTTTGTAATTAAAATACTTTTTAATATTTAAAACTTCCTCTCCGGATTTCAATTCATCCTAAACTTTAGTGGGAAAAAAGTGAAACTAATACTAATAGCAAGAAGTGTACGAAAGTTAATATTTTTTTTTTATGGAATTAATACACTGCACTCAGGATCAATGGGAGAGAAAGTGCGCACGTTAAAAACTTCCTCTGATATAGTGAGAGAATTAGTCAGAGTAATAATGGTAATTAGTATTTACATTTTATAAATATTCCCTTCCCCGTTTTCCCTCTCTCTCCCCAAAAAAACTTTCATTAAAATTAAATACATTATGACGTACAAGCTCAACGGTTGAGCCCAGTTTCTCTGTATTTCATATACAGTGATGATTTATGACACGAAAATCTCATTTCCCTCATGAGTAGGCGGGTTTGAGTCTCCTTCCACATCTCATCATGATTATAAACACAAATTCGAATTTGAGGAGTGACTAGATGGAGAGAGAGAGAGAGAGAAAACTTTTTGGCAATCATTTGTTAATGATGACAAGATTATTCATTTCTGGAGAGTATGTATTTTGAATCCTCAATTCCCAACTATTCATCATCATAATAATCAGCCGGGTGTGTCCGTTCCCAGGGAAAACGAATTGCTTATGCAATTTGCATTTGTGTTTTCTCAACATTCAATGCAGTTTTTTGTTGTTTGTTTTGAAAGGAAGATGGAAAAGTTCCAAAAACCACACTGAACACGAACACACAAAAAAAAATTCCTCTTTAATAAATAAAATTTCTGGTTCTTCTCTGAAAGTCTTCAGTGGGAGAGCTGGAGCACTTTCTCAATTGAATCCACATATGTACACGCTGCGTTACTGTAAACTGTAAACGTAAACAGTGAAAAGTGAACAGTGAACGTTAAATGTCTGAATCATTTATTTTCCTTTGAATGAAATAGTGAACTGGAACGGGGATTTAGTGTAGAACCATTTTTTTTGTCTACTTTATGTACTTCCCGTTCCTGCTCCTTCCACAACCCAAATTTACCTAGCCTCATCCAGTGAACTCTCCACTTTTTTGTGTGAGACTGGAGACTGGATGAATGTACAAATGCGCACCGTTTTTTTATTTTATGATTTACTTAAAGAAAACGAGGAAAATACTATGGAAGTACACATAAAATATATAGGGTAAAGCATAAACGAATAAAGTGAGACACGTGTATTAAGATTTTCTCATTTAATATATGAAGGGAGAAACGCTTAACGAGTTTCCCTTGAACATTCACTTCGTTTCATTCAAGGGAAAAGCCAATATTTTCTCGCAAAAAGTAACTCGGATTTAGCTCGAGGCAAATAATTCTAGAAAATCATTACGTTCGGTTAGGCAAAGAGAAGCGAGAGAAAGAGAAAAAGAGAGAGAGAGAGAGAGAGAAGAAAAACTGTTCACGACCACCAACACCAAACCTAAACTCCAAAACATGGAAAATTGAAATTTCAGTCTCATAAGCTGAAAGCGGTACTAAATGAGTTGTGGATTTATTTTATATAGATATCGTGGTGGAAGTGGGAATGGGAATGTACACAAAAGTACACACAAAGTCAAATTGAAATGAAGCTCAAAGCTCAAGGTTCACAATTCCACTCTCAACACTCAAGTCTAAACGTAAACGCCTTTCCCCTCCTTTCTTCCGTCCAAAAAGAGTTCCGCTGTTGAGCTTGACGTACACAAGAAGGCTCTTTTGGCTCGTGTGAAATTCAAAAAGAAAGAAAAAGAAAAGAAGAGTGCTGACAGGTTCCCTCAGTCTACGCCAATCCAACGAAGACTGTAAATCCTGATTTTGAATTCTGACCCATTTGAAACGACCTACTCATTTTTCCACGTCGTCATCTCAACATTTTGAGAATTGAAAATTTGGAATTTGGGGGAAAGTCTCTCTCTCTCTCTCTCTCTCTCTATTCTACTGCAAGTAATTTCCGATTAAAATTTTCTACTAACTATGATTATACCACCTTCCCCGTATTCCGTCTTCACTTTTCCAATAAAGGACGAATGAAAAAAAGAAAATGAGAATCCTAAGGGAATCGAATTTCGTAAGCTAAGGAAATTTGGCTCCATTTCTTCAGGTTTTTGTGTCCCTCTAAATGGATGCTCAAGATAAATTCTAATGTAATCTCATGTTCATGTGGAGGAATTTCAAGGAAAATATGCGACGGAGAAGAAAAAAAGTAATTTATTTTTGCAATCTCAACCTTATTCAATTTCAATTTATGCATCCTTCGAATCATTTATATTTCCTATGAAATCCAAATGCAAAAATTCTTCACAATTTTAATTTTAATCCCTTTCAATATTCATCACATAAATCCCTTTTATTGTAAAACATTCCTTCGTACTATCAAATTAGTATCCCTTTTCAGGGCTCTCTTTCAATATTTTCAAAACACACACACACACACACACTTTTCCCCTCTACATGCTATAATGGTTTAGACTTTGGATACACTGCCTGATCTTGATCTGATGTTGAACAGGCGGGGAAAGAAGAGGAAAATCGTGTAATCATAATCACAATTTGTAAACGGAAAAGGATTTTCGGCCCGTCTATTCCTGTCACAAACGCCATAGATTAATATCTATGAAATCTGTATAGTTTGCTTGCTCGTCTCTTTTTCTTCTTCTTCTTCTCTTGCTGCCCGAAACTCAAAACTAATATTTGTGTACAGTTTTTTTTAAACAAGCTCCAGTCTCAACTGCCATAATATAGTGCGGAGTATCGAAGGAGAAGATACTCCGATGTGAGTGAGTGGAAAAAGGTTAAAGTGCTTACATTCGCTTCTTTTCCTCTTTCTCTTCCCCTTTCTTTGATCAGCATCAACATCAGTTTTTTATCATCATAGAGAAAAAACATATATAGTTACATTAGTTTTATCACTCAAGCTTTCTCCGTTTTTACCACACGAATATACACAAAATAGAGGAAGAGAGAGAGAGAGGGACGAAAAAATCCATTTTCAGTGTAGAGTTCTATCAGCACACACTCGGCTCGTATAAAATGTGGATGTGAATGTGTGACCGCAAAGAGCGGAAGGCTGGAGGAGAGTTGATGGGCTAGTCAAGTTGACATGCCATTCATCTTTTTTTCGGAATAAGCTATAAATCAGTTTTTTTTACCAAGCTCGGAAAATCCTGTCCTGTCCTGAATGTGTATGTGAAAGCATGAGCTCAGTGATCTGTTTGCTTTATAATACTTCATGATAGGAATGCAAGTACAGCTGCTACCATTTTCAGTACGATAGAAAATCCCATGCAAGGCCCAACTCACACTATCACACAACCAAGAGTTGAGAGTTGAGAGTTGAGAATCCAAAAATCTCCCACATCTTAAAAAAACTCAAGGAGAAAACCAAAACTCGAAACTGGAAAACTGGGGAGGACAAAAACAAGATGTTACACACAAAACAATCCATAATTATGAAGCTTCCGTATGTAGAGAGACAGAAAAAGAAAGAGAGAGACCACAAACGAGCACAGTCTACAAAAAAGAGAAACAGAAAGAGAGTGAGAGTGAGAATTTACTGGTTAGATTTTGTCTGTTTATGTTCCCAATACATACGTACGTAAGTTGGTCATCATGGAGTTATTTAAGAAATTTATGTCTTACTTTCTTTCATCTTTCATTCTTTCTCCTCTCATTTCCATTCCCATCAACTTCCTTCCACTCATACTCTCTCTCTCGCTCTCTCTCACTCACTTCCTCCTTCCCTCCACTCAACATTTAACCTTTTATTTTCTCAACCTTTCAACCTGTACACGGTATACACATACACATGTGTAAATGGAATAAAAGGACGGTACTTTCATTACTTTAGTCGTCAGATATTATTCAAGTACGGTACAAGTTACGAGTTCATAATAAAAATAAAACACTTTCCCTCTAGATTCCTCTAGATTCCAAGTCAAGATATTCCGTGGGTCATCCCTTTTGCCACGGAACCGCCCCCTAAAAACATGTATATATATATATACGAATAAAATAAAAAGTACGCGAGATAATGACAAAAGTTGGACTTGGGCTTGTAAACTGTCGTGTAGTTCAAACTATGTATGTACAGACTACAGACAATATAAGTAACGTTAGTCTCCAGAGTTACTATCGACAGTTTGCGTGTGGTGGAAAGTCCGTTTCATTGATGGGGAGAAGTCGACAAAGGAACAGGAGAAGACGAGAAATGAACATTTGCAATTTGACTCCAAGTGCCAACTCAACTCAAGTGCAGAGAGTGTGAGTGTGTCAGTGTGAGTGAGAGAAAAAGAGAGAGAGAGACTCAAAATGACTGAATGAAAAAGATGGTCCACACATAAATTTCCTTTGCCTTTACCTTGGACAACTTTATGAGTCTCACATTCTCGTGGCTTCACCCCATCGATGTTAAAACAAGATTTAGGTGGAGACCAAAAAGTCATCCAAATCCTCATATTGAAAGACGGCGTGTGAATTTCTTATTTAGTTTCCCCACAGACAACAAATGCAATGTTTGTGGCTTCTCCGTTTAGAGTTGAGAGTCTTTTTTTTTGTTTTGGAAAATGTGAAAGTGAAAGTGAGCACAGGAGAAAGACTCGTTTCATTCCTTTGTAGATTGGGCCATGTTGTTCATACCACCCAAAGACAAAGAGTACAATAATAACATTGAAATAGTTGAGAGGGAGACAGAGACAGAGAGAGGGAAACTCCGCCTAGTGTATTACACTGAGTTACATACAGTTTACAGCATCCATGTCAAGGATTCCTTCTGTATTACAGAACCTCTTGCCTTTTCTTATTTTCCCCAACCGCCTTTGTTTGTCTTTCTCTTCATGAAAATACCTTTTCTCAACAACTCCATGGACTCCATTTTATTTGTTTCCGTTTCAACTTGAAGGACTTTACTTCAAATCCAAGAGAAGGAGAGGGAAAGTGGAGGAGAAAGGAGTTGAGTTGAAGTGGGAAAGTGGGAAAGTAGGAAAGTAGGCAAGTCAAAGGAGTCAACAACAAAAGGGAAAGTGAAGGCGAGCTCAATTTTTTTACCATTAGCTAGAAAGCACTGTCCAGTATATCTGAACAACTTGCAGTGGGGGAAAGAAAGCTAAAGACTCCTCGAGACATCTCCATCTCTCTTCGTACGTCTGCAGTCTGCAGTTTACGCAGAAAAAGACAAAGACAATCCGGAGATTCCAAAAGAAAATGTCATGCTTTCTTCAACCTTCAAACATATTTGAGTTGAACAATCTTCAGTTCGAGTCAGAGTCAGAGCTTGTGAGCTTTCAACTGCGGATGTTATCTCCTTTTTTGATTTGACTCTTACTAAATACACAAAAAGCCAGATAGTCTTCTAGATATTTTCAGTATCATAATATATCAGTTCTTTTTTTTTCTCTCTCTCTCTCTCTCTTCCTCTCATGCTAAATCAAATAACTCTATCCATATTCACTATGTTGTTAGTTCTCCCGTTCTGTTTGTTCTTACTTTCCCTCTGTTGTTATTAACGATATATTTGGAGTTGTCAAAGGCTTTTGACGGTTTGTTTGCTTCAGAGATGGAAAAACGTTGAAGGAAGGTTTCTATTTTCCTTCATCTCTCTTAATCTTTGAATTCGAAATATTAAAGAAGAAGCTAGAAACTGGAATTCATACTCTGAATTTCAGAGTTTCTCAGTCAATATTTGTTTCAATAATCATATGT
Source organism: Gisinianus flammeolus (assembly GCA_034699125.1). NCBI lineage: Eukaryota > Metazoa > Arthropoda > Collembola > Symphypleona > Katiannidae > Gisinianus > Gisinianus flammeolus. Next base: position 21,730 of record JAIUND010000108.1, on the reverse strand, counting down.
AAATAATGCACATTGTACAGAGTATTTTGTATTCATATTTACATTGGCGTCCATAAAATCCCCTGTCCTCCTCCATTTCACTCGAATTTCTCCTTCTTCTTTCAATGGTCAAAACACAACTGGAAACTACAAACTATACGATTTGGAATATTGAAATATTTGAAATCCGGGCTTTGGCTTTGAAGGAGAAAATGTGTATTTTGAGTTTGGAATTTGAATGTCGTCGCATTGTGCAGCAGAGCAAATTATAATGTCATGAAACTAATTATCATAATTATCTAATCTGAGCCCGGCACTCTGTAATTACAGTCCAAATGGAGTCAAACAGAAGCAAACACACAGATGCTGTTTCACTTCTCAATGATCTATGCTCAAATGTGGCCTCATTAAAAATAATCATGACTTCTCTCTCCCATTCTCTTTCTCCCCAAGCTGCTCCACCATGTCCGTGTCCGTACGCTCTCTGCATCCGGATTAACTATACGTAAGTATTGCCAAGTTAGTTAATGACCGATTTCTCAAGACAAGTTGAAGGAAAAACCAGTGTCGGACGTCCGGAATTTATTCCCTTAACATTATTATTATTATTATTATTATTATTATAAATGGGAATATTAATATCTTAATTCGCATTGAAAAATATTACAATTCCTATAGCATTCATCTCCATCTCATTACAACTTCAGATACATATGAGACTGAGGGAACTGCCCACAAATACAAAATGGAGGCGTTGGGAAAACATGAAAACATGAAAGGGGCTTCGGCTTGGCTTGGCTTCGACTTGTGCATTTCCTTTTCTTTCTCACTATATATGAATATGAATATGTTCAGAATGCGGATTTTCATCATATGAAATCGATGGAAGCTGTACAATGTTACAATGTCGTTGGTTAAGTGCACAAAAAAAAGTTATGTATGACCCCAAAAAAACTTGACATTCTCCACTGACTGTATAGATATAGAAGCTATAGATGGGGGGGCAGAAAATGAAGAAACGAGGGAGAGTCGGGGGATTTTGAGCATGTCAATTCTTTGTATGTAACTGTAACTGTAACTGTACAATTGCACAAAGGCTATATAGCAATGTGTTCACATGGAAGTGGGGAAAAAAATTGAGAAAAGAGCTATTATACATTTGTGCATTTGACTAATCCTCATCTATGTCACGTTCGGTACTCCACTTGCTCTTTGCCGTCGTCGTCTCTCTCTCTCTCTTTCTCTCCTTCTTCGGTGTCGTCCTTGAGAAGAAATGGGAAGAGAACGCCTTTGGGATCACAAAACTTGTACTCTATAGAAAGTACAACTCCAATATCCAACAGATCCAAAAAAAAAATCCTTCATTCAACACTGCACAATTCAACGACGGATGTAGTTCTGAAAAAGCTACTGTAACTGTAGCTGAAATTCCAGTTCCAGCAGCAGTTTTTGTTTGTGTGAAGGAAATGGCAAAATGGGAAGGCAAAAACTTGGCTGAATCTTGGGGCCACGCAGAAGGTTGTACTTAGAAACTCCTCTGTAGAATCAAGACGTTTCATGTATCAATCGTGCAAAAAGTATATAAGATGGCCATCGTTGTACATGTGCAACTAGTTACAAAACTATAGTTACACTAGTTGTGTGTGTCTGTGTGTGTATCGTATTTTTTTTGTAGTCTAACGCCATTTCTTAGAGCAAATTACGGGGAGTCAACTGGGGGATTTATTGGGAATTGGTAAGTAATGGAGGAAGCGTGTGGACTCTACATTGTAGAGTGTAGGAAAATTGAAATTGTCCAACGTGATACAGAATTACAGAAAAATTCTCTCTGTACCAGACAAACAAACTCTCCGGTTTAATCTTTTTTTTTTTACTTTTTATACTACATACATATGGAATTTACTTCAATTTACACACATCACCGTGTCCGAGGAACGTGTTTCTTGGACATTATAAACGCTTTACGCTCTTAACTCTTAACTAAATCCAACTGTCGGCTTTAACTCTCAACTTTAACAAAATATGAACCTCACAATGTGTGTGTGTGTACATAAAACTATACTAAAGACTTTCACCGTTCTCTATTCGCATCCCGAGTCGGATTTCTCGGATTTCTCAGGTTTAGTGGGTTTTTTTCTGCTTCTTCCGAACTCTCTTGATCATTATTTGATTGAATGGATTTTCTTTAATAACCATTCACCATAACTTAACTCTCAAGTCAGCTGAGTGCGAGAGCGAGAAAGAGAGAGAGAAAGAGAGAAAGAGAAAAAAAGAAGGGGTTTTCATCCGAAGAAGCTTCAGCTTAATTTATACCTTCTCAAGTTCAACTTTCCCAATAAATCCCCCTTTTTACTGAAATATAGTGAATTGCTCAATTTTCTCACCCCGACTCAAATTGGAAGAAATCAGTAGAGCTCAGTGGATGGGAATGCTTCTCCAGTCTGGATTCTATTTATTCCAATTCAGAAACAGCCATGAGCCATACGTAATACGTAATGAGACTCCGCATCAAATTTGTTCGAATGAACCTTTTTTTTTCTCGGGTGGATGTGTGTGTGTATGTGTGTATGTGTGAAGGGAACCAGGTCGACAGTCGCATTGAGAAATCTCATTGTCAAAAATCAATCAAAATGGTGTAGGTTTTTCACCTCGTTTAGCATCTGATTTCTATTAACAATCGAGTCAAGACATCTTGACGATATAAATACAGTCAGACTCAAATTCATAGTTGAATTCCAATCCCAAATCCGAATGGAAAAAAGTCTCTCTAGCTTTTTTCTCCACGAGTACGGAAAAAAAGAAGCTTACACTGGTAAATACTCATACGCTCAATGTGAATGTGGGACATTCAAACTGTAGGTACATACGGAATTCAAATGTCTAATGTTGAGTGTGTGGAATCTCACAGTTTCCAAATATCTCTTCTCAATGTGTCTGTATGTGTGTGTGTGAGAGAGAGAGTACGGAAAAAGATAAAATGAAATGTTGGTAACATGATAACCTAATTCCGATGCACAAGGAAATACTTAAACATCTTCTCTTACGCTTTCCCTTCGTCTCTGCCAAGGAAATTCGTTGGTTGGAAATTCAGAAATTCACGAGACTACAAAAGATGGAGAGTGAAAGTCTGAGTCAAAGTCTCTACCACTGCCTCTGCATGTGTCCATGTGTGTCTGTGTGCATGTGAAAATGTAAAGGAGCATCAAATCATTGGTTTGCTAGGATGAATTTCAATTTACGAAACGAACGTTGCATGAAACTAAACTATCCCAGTTTCCACTTCTTTTTCCTCATCCTCACACTTACACTCCAATTCCAACTCCAACTCAAGGAACTCACACTCTCACTATTAAGATAGATGCAAACGAACTATAAGAAGGGAGAAAAAAAGAAGAACTCAAACTACCCGAGACCCTTTAAGCAGTATAAAGCCACGACATCAGATGAACTTGGATTGTTACTTTCTTCCCCGACTATTTGCTCAATGCCAATGAGCATATTCTATTAAAACTCATGATAGTCAGTTATCGTAGTCAGTGGCAAAGAGTGGGAAGTCCACATCAAGACCACATCACACCAGGAAGCTGGAATGCTCGAGTTAAATTAATCGATTTTCAAAAAGTCTGTTCGCTTTCACTCCTCGACACACACACGACAGAGAAATGCGTCTTCTCGAATACTTGTTGGCGGTTTTGAATTTTTCTTGGCACGTGTATGTGTGTTCGTGTGTGCTAAAGTCAAGTCTTATCTCATTTAATTATATTATTGACTCCCCCCCCCCCTTTACTGTTCTCCTGTCAGTTTTTTTTTGTGGGGAAACTGGAAGTGGAGCCCAGAAGGAGAAACCAGAGTCAAAGTGTATGTGCTCGTGTTCCATATTAAGACTCCTTTCCTTCTCTCATTATATATGAGTAGAACATAATCTAATTTCCACTCCTTCATTTTTTTCCTGTTTTGGATGGAGTCGAGTTTTTTTTTTTAAATCACGTATTAAAAAAAACCAAAAACTATGTATGTACTACTTAAAAAAATAACTTGATTCATTTGTTTGGTAATCAAATCAGAAGTTTTCAAACCAGATCCAGATACAATTAAAACAACCGTCAGATTTAGTCAGGAAAAGGAAGGAACTCTGGGGATTTTGTTTTTACTTTTTAGCGAGGAATTACATGGCCAAATGTCCACAATCTACAGTCTTCAGTCTACTTTCGAGTTTGAAGTATCTCCACACTGATCAACAATCCTGACAGTGTTTCCTCTTTGAACTTTAAATTCGATTAAAATACTGATAGTATTTCATTAAAATATCGATACATTTACTCTGAGTTTCTACTCTCGCCAGATGACTTTCCATGCTCACGTTCAAACTTTACTATTTCCCAAAGTACAACTCGGTTCTCTTCATGAAACACGAGTTCCAGAGTTTGTCTCACCACAAAAACCCCGTACTTACTCTCCTCTCCATTCGTTTCTGTTTTTGACAGGGGTTTTTCCTGGTACAAATTGTAGTCAGCTCATTTCATAATGCCGGATAGACTGGAAGATGAATCAAAAACTAAAAGCTCCCCTCCCTAAAACTTTTAACTTTCATGATGATCCATCGCACAATTTAATTAATAGTCTCATCTTGTTTGAATTGGGAATAAACAACCGGATTTTTTATTGTGTGTGGTGGAAGTCAATGGCTTTGCTTGAATACCTTTGATCTCAACTTTCTCTTTTAAACACACAAATAAATGTTATGTGTGTGAGGAAACTCGGTGGTTTTGATGTCAGTTCAAAGTACCTGCAGATGCAGTCAAATATCCAGGCAGAGACATAAGCAACATGGAGAGAAAGTTTTATAATACTCTAAACTAATTGCACGATGAACTACCAGTGAGAAGACTTGTAAAATATAATATACTTAAAAGTTGACATGAGAAATGGAAATTTCCTGCCTGGATTTTTCATTTTTCATTTACACTTGACTTTAATCATGATCAAAACCTCCAACTTCACTTCTCCTACACAGTACTTTCAAATACAAAAATAGAAAATGAAACAAAATGAAATGGAGCTCGGCGGACTATATTGAGCGTAATTTGTTAAAGAGTTTAAATTGAGGCAGTTAATTTTGAGTATTCAAAAATAATTAAATGAAGACTTGATTGTGAAGGGAACTGAGAACGAGAAAATATATAGCTGGGCAATCGAGGATTGGAACAAGCTGGATGATGATGAAATCCATTACCACACTCGACTGATATATATATATATATATCTGAATTTATCTGTGTCCTCAAAGTAATCTGGTCCTATCAAACTAATTTGGCTTAGATAAATTTCTCCTTTCTCGGCTGACGTTTACTTAAAATACACACACACACACAGCGACACTCGTGAACACACATTTCAGTGTGAGTAGAAGAAGCCCATTTAAGTTTTTATTCAAGTATTTTCATGGTAGTCCATTTCAAGAACTGTCTACACACTCACAGTGGAATCTTCAGTCTTCAGCCATCTACAATGGGAATGAGAGGCGATGAGAATTTCACAAGAGAAAAGTTAACACTCAACACCCGTTTGGAGAGAGAGAGAGAGAGAGAGTGAGAGAAGGAAGACTCAGAGTTTGAGTGAGTCAGATTGAGTCTTCAACCAAGTCGAGCTAATAAAATGAGGAGTAAACATTGAATTAGTTGAAATTGCTTTTCAAAAGTACATTGAGCAGTGTACATCTCAAAGTACCTGACGTTTTCGTCCACACTCACACACACACACACAGATATTTTTACGCTAAACATTTTGTTTTATCCAAGTCAAGTAAGTATATCCATGTGGAAATACCAAATGCCAAATGCCAAATGTGTGTATAGGCTAGTGTAAAACTAAAGATATATATAGAGATTCTCACTTTTCTCTCTCACCATCAAACGCTTTACTGTCGTGCACATCGTACAGACTAAGACACACAGACATAGACGGAAGAATAAATGAAAGAAAGTGAGAAGGTAAGAAAAGGAGGAAGCGGAAAGGAAATCCTAACCAGGTTCAAAACAAAATAAGAAAAACATTCCGCCCTAGTCCATGTCCATAGTTTGGAAAAGATGCCAAGGCGAGTTAGTTTTTTTTGTGAGTAATACTCGAGAGTTTCGAGACTTCTCTCTCACTCTCTTTCTCTCCTTAGAGTACTCGCTCAAGTCCATGACCAAAGAGACACGACTTGCAATATCCCTCTATTCACCTTAAACATCCACAGAGAGAAAGGAAGAGAGAGAGAGAGAGAGAAAATGCGTTAAATATTTCATTAAAGTGAAGGGTTTATCTGCCGTTTCCAGCATGTTTGTAACTCTAAAACTCTCCATTTGAGAGTGAGATCTCCACGCTTCATGTACAAGATAACCAAAACACGAGGACAATGTATAATGAGAATTCGCGTTCAACGGTAGACATTTAAATGTAGAATGTTCACAGACGGAGGAGAGGGAAATTTTTTCAATAGATAACAACTTCTTTTTCCGCCAGTTTTACTAATTGGCCTGGAGAGAAATTATGAGATATTACAAGTTTATGACAGAGTGAAGGGAGACAATTTTTATTTTTCATGAGACAATTAAGACAAAAAATTCAAGTTATGCTGCTAACTTTATTATAAACAGCCGCAGCCGTCACTTCAATATCAAGTCCATCATGAATTTACGCTTGGAAATGTAAAAACGTCATTTTTGTGTAGGAAATTCTTTTTTTTGTCAGCCTTAACTTTTTTTGTGCCTCTTTTCCTGTTGCCACCGCCTCCGAAAATTTTTAACTTGCTCTTTAAAATTCACTGTCTAAAAAACTTTCTCTCCCAAACGACTTCTATCATCAATCATCATCTCGTTTTTCATATTTCTCCCTTTATGTCCGAACTCTTTCAACAAACAAAAAAAATGGAATACAAAATTCTTGTTTTCCTTTTACCTTATACATATCTGTATTTGGCCGTCCGATTTCCCTAACTCAATTTGATTACCCAAACAAAAGGAATGTACAACGAGAGAGGAAATGTACGCAAAAGCGAATGGGAATTCAAAGAGTCCGAGAGTCAGAGGAATTCAAAATTCCGTCAAAATTGAAACTAGAGAGAGAGCTGGATCTGAAGAATTCACAAAACTCGTAGAATAAATTGAATGCGAAATTCATAGACAGTGGAGGAAGGTGAAAGGAACAAAAACAAAAGAACAAGATAGGGAAAGCATGTATGGGGAAGACGAGAAACAAAAAACAAAGAGGAATCGATGCATTATTAAGTTTACTCTTCATTCACCAACTTGACCCTATTTCCATTTTGTTTTACTCACTCCAGATTGTAGGTGAATGAATGTATACACTACATTACACTTTTCGCTCTCCTTTCTCTTACTTTCTCCCTTTCTTTCTTTTTCATTTTATTTCTCAAATCCGAACTCTCTCGGAATTTTCCCTGGATAGCAAATACGATACATTTCCTCGAAAAGATATGAGATTTTCGTTATACAGATAGTTATATGTAGTTAGAGTTCAAGTTGGAATATAGGTAATGGAAATGGAAATCCATTCTCAATCTCACTTTGCCCCTTACATTTCCTTGACTCTCCTTCTTATTTTTTTTTGTTTTGTTCTTTCTCCATTTCCTTACTGACGCGAGAGTGAAAGTAGGAAGAGAAAGTCAAAATGAAGGAGTGATCGGACTCCCTGTACAAAAACGGTACTCACAATCCATATAGAGTTTTCACTTTCTCTTTGGGACGTGCGAGCACGCCCTCCTTCATTTGGCCATTGTGTATCGTAGAAAGTAGCGAGGACGAACGTATGAGATGAGCTCACGTTGGTTCTGATTGTGATTTCCGTAATAGAAACATGTTTTTTTTCCTGGTAAAAGCAAAAGGAAAAACAACTCCCTTTATTCCAATGCTCTTGTTCCATTTGAAGGGACTCTTTGGACTTGCCGAGTCTCATTCTCGGTCTTTCATGTACACTCAGTACAAATCCACAGCGGCTCAATTGAATTCCCACTGACTTTCTATGTGTGTTTGGGTGTGTATGTGTGTGTATATAAAGGCTATTTTTTATGAGACTTTCCTAATGCGGATGAGAGGGGGAGAAAGAGAGAGAGAGAAAGAGAATCAAAATAAGAGAACAAAAACAAGGAAAACAAAGAGAGACCTAAAATATTTGGAGTGTACTTCAGGAAAATGGACGGAGTTTACACACGGGGATGAAGAGTTTTAACGGCCATGAACTATGAGCAAGGATGCATTAAATAATAGTCAATAGTCAAGGAAAGGAAGCGGAGTAAAATAGTAAAATCGCCAAATAACTCAACGAACAAAAAAAATGAACAGTAGCAACAAAGCTCATATGCTTCCTTTTTTTTGTCTTGTCTGACTCTAGGTGAGATTTTTTTGGTAAAGGATTAAGGATTGTCGGGGAGAAAACGGGATGAAGAGCGTCATTCAAATTTCAATTGGGACTCTCTCCATTCCCTAGTTTCCGATCCGTACAAACATGTAACTGCCAACTGCGTTTTTATTGGCTATACTTGCTGCAACGCTCGCAACTGGACTCGAATTCAAGTGAAACATACAGAATACGGAATAACTCCCAACTTGTATGTGTACAAGTTGGAAGTCATTTAACATTTAGTACAGAAAGCTACAGAGATACAGATGACTCCATTTACTACATGCCTAATGCCTAAGCCTATATGTAATATATATACATATAGAAAATGTGATGTGTAATGTCCAGCCAATGTCCTATTTTCACAGTTCGTACACTACTTTTTACACACTACAAAATACCCGAGTTATACATAACTCGGTTTCATTGCTACGTTCCCTGTATTATTTGGTAATGTCTAGAGAGAGAGAGCTAGAGACTAAATAACATGTGAATCCCGTTTTTTCTTTTGGTCTGTAGAACTGTATCAGTAGATAGTGGATAGTGGATGGATGTGGATGTGGATGTGGATGGTGGATGACAAACTCATGGATCACATGGAGCAACTTGGGACTCGATGCAAGATTATCTTACCCAATAGAAATATTAATTGGACTTGCCGTATCCTCTTTCACTTTCATGTGTTTGTGCTTTTTGTGTGTTTTTGGTGTCTTACTGTGTGTAACGAATACGGGGACTGAAGCCCAAAATGACAATCGACAAAAGGGAATTATGGGGGAAATAAGTACATGGAGAGAGGGAGAGGTTGAAATAGTTGCTGAGATAACTCACATTTGATCTCTCTTCTTGTCATTTGTCAAGGTAGTTTGATTTAGTTGGTCGATATATTGTCATAAGAGATGATGAGACTCTCACCAAACTAAACCGACAACATTTCCTTAATTATGCGGGGGGAAATTGGAGCAAACCAACAAATTCTGTGTCTGGACCTCATCCAATTTTCAATGCACAATGAAATCTCCATTTGCATCATTGTTGCTCCATACAATTTCACCATGCTTACACATCAAGCTCCTTTTCCTCGCAACGAAATCTCCAAATTTCTTTTGAATTTTTTCGTTTAATTCAAGGGGGAATGGCTAAGAAATAATGACGGGATCCTCTCTTTTGAATTTTTTTCTGTTTACTTTCTCCTCTCGACTTTTACCTGTCAACAACCGCACAGACTTTCATTTTATTTCACTTTCACCTCACGCCCTTACACCATTTCATTGGAAAAAATTCAATTCTGTACTTTGTTTGAGTATTTTTCTACTCATTGGTTGTGTGAGTGCAACTGATCGTGTGAAATGTGACAAAGCTCATCAATTCTGAATCTCTGAATGTTCAAATGATGTTTTACACGCGAACGCCTCAAACCGAGATACTTTTTATTTATTTATGTAGGTGTATTTGCATAGAAAATAAAGGCTTCCAATAATTCAGCTCAACAACTTTGAATAGCCTCTCTGACCAGATTTGGAAGTATTGACATTCCGAATGATTCAAAAGGCAAACAATAGAAATACATGCATAGAGACTCCGTGTGAACGGCAGAAGCGGAGAATTCGGATGAGATTGAGGATTCATGTGAAAAGAAATTTTGTCAAGTATGTAAAGTGTAGATAAAAGTATTGAAATGGACATGGAACTAGAAATAGTATTGGTCTCGCGTACAATACAGAACATGTAATGTCACAGACTTTTGATTAAATTGTTTTCCCTCGTGTTTACACAAATCACAAAACCAGCGGCACTAAAAAAAATAATACGTTTTCCGATTTGGATTCAGATTCGAATTTAAGTACTGGGAGCGAGAGAGAGAGAGAGAGAAGAAGAGATGGATAAAGTTCAAAGTTCAGAGCTTTGGACAATATTGAATATTTCAATTACAAAATACAGATGAGGAATCAGATGAAGGATGAAGGAATTGAAATGGATGTTTGAGTGTACAAATGGGATATAATAATATTTTATTATTACTCAGCATTATACAAACAGAAAACACATACATTTGAGTATTTACAATTTGAAATTACACATTTGCAAGTATACAAACATGGACAATGAGCAAATATTGAAATTTGTTTGATGTCAAAGAACGAACCGGAAAATTTGACGTTATCATATTAACCACTCCAGATTCTCTTTCGTCTCTGTGTGTAGAATTTATATTAAAATTTAAGGAATACACAAATGAAAAGGGAGAGTGCAAATACAAATTAGTATGACACAACACATTTATAAAAAATTCTTCTTGTTCTGCCGTATCATCATATAAAATTAAACACGCTCTTTAGATTTTAGATTTTAGATTTTAGAGTACAAGTAGAAAGTGACGCTAAAGAAAACATGTCACTTACATGTGCGAGCTCACAAAATTCATTTCCATGTATTTGCTTAGGTTTAGATATTAAAAAACTGTGTTTGAGTGAAACATAGGACAGTCTTTGTATTTGCGTGGGTTGTCAGAGAGAATGGATTGTTGTGGTTTGATTCATGTCACAGACGCTCCACCTTTTCATTTGGAAAACTCGACATGATTTTTATTAGGTTGACAAAAGAAGACGGGATTCACTTGAAATATCGTTATCACAAAAAAATTCGGGAATTCCTTTGACAAAATATGAAAAAATCCATTCACCCCCTTCCCCCATAAATTACAATAGTAATTTATGGGGGAAGGCTGAGAGAGAGAGAGACAGAGAAAGTGGGGAAAAGCTGGAAGGTTGAATAAATTGAGTTTCAATATGAATAGTAATGAAGTGGGGTGGAGGAAGTGAGGAAGAGAGTCTGGAGCAACTGGCTACTGAAAGTTTCAAGTGAAAATTTGAATTTGGAATTGACGTAAATCGTATTACTTGCCCGTGTGGAAAACCTCCCAACTCTTTCTCTTTCTCTCCTTCTTTTCCTTCTACTTGGTACAGTATTTGATTTTTCTGGCGAACAACTCCATGATGCAAACTATACAAACTGGAAACAAACTTGTCATTCGTGTGTGTAGCCTATATAAAAGATAATTCTGAAGCAATTCGTTTTCCATTTTACGAGCGCAGGTTTCACTCTGTGTGTGTGTGTGTGTGGAAAAAAGAACGATGAAGGATGAGACGACTCATCAAAATTCAAAAGTCCTTGATCCTCAAAAAGATCCTTGAGAATTGAGCCTTGAGCGTGGCTACATATTATCCTTCAAAATGTGTGTGAACAGATATACAATAACAATAAAATTTTACATTTTCTCTCCCCTTCTCAAAACTCTCTCCGGCGCACACGTAGAGATGCAATTTAATGGGGGGAGTGTATACATTTTTTTAATTGAAACACGGATGACGGATATCTGGAGGCTTCAGTTTGGAGATTGTATAGGTAGAGTGTGCGAGTTAATTGGAAGAAGCTTTCAAAGAGAATCACAGAATAAAATAAAATCATCATCTAAATCCCCATTTGAAATGGTGTAAATTGCAAATGGGAAGTCGACACACCATGTACTTGTGAGTCTAATGTTACGAGTCGTCCCAGATTTGCAATTTGAATGGTGAATGGTGACTGATCATGATCTTTAGACATAAACTGAAGAATGTCTTTTTGTGATGGTCATATAGTGTTTTGTATTTGACTCTTTTTTTTGCATTCTCTGCCTAGGTTACTTGCCATCGTCAATTCCTATCAATAGAATAGACACAAAAAAATATAAGGGAAAACCAGAGAATTTCAGCACACATTTAGTCCAGGAAAATGTTTCACACGTGAAAAACTCGTTCAAGATTAACGACACATTCGGGAATCCTACGGAATGTCAAAAGCAACACATTCGACTCTCTTGTACTCATTCTTACGATTAGTACAGAGGGAAAGAGAGGCAAAAGGAAGAAGAGAATGAAGACAAAATATTGGAATGAAACATGAAACACGGAGATAGTCACTGACTCAGTAAACTTCTCTCTCTCTCTTTATTTCCATTTTGTACTGTGTGTACTTTGTATTTTGTAGTGGTACTTTCACTTCAGAGTCTGAGCTCTGAGCTCTGTACAGATGGCAAATACGATAGGAGATAGTTATTGCTCTTTCTGGTTTCATTTGTGTCTCTGACATTATTGCCGTCAAATTTTCTTATTATCAAATAAAGTTTTTATGAAGCCGTCACTCGTCTCCCCCCAAAACTTCATGACTGTGTGTGTGTGTGTGTATGTTCGTCGAGTGAGTGTGAGTCTTCTCACCGTCCTCTACTGTAGTCTGTAGTTCACTTTTGTTCATTGTGACCAGTCTGCCGTCTGCCTTTTTCATCCTCACATGTAGTTTCCTTTACAATTAAAGGACACAAAATACAACGGTAGAGTGAAGAGAAAAGTCTATTCGTTCATTTTGTCTCATCAACGGTCTTCTTTTTTTTTCATTTCATTTAGACGACAAAAGTCCTAGTCAATAATGAGACCACAGAGACCAAAAAGCCACAACAACAAGACCAAAAATCTATTATTTTTCTCTTTACATTTCCTTTAGTTCTTGCTTCCTCTCTCTCGATGTTTTTTTTTGTAATAAAGAACTCTGGAAGAAATTAGAGGAAGCAGACTCTGAGACAAACACAAATTAACTGGAGCAAAAAATTCTGTTTCATCTACAAAATTTCTCATTATCCAAAATTTACAGCTCTTTCCGAATTTTCCCCCATATTAAACAACATTCTGAAGAAAACATACCACAATTTTGAATTATTCACACAAAAAAAAGACAAAATACACGAATTTGTTTGATATTTCTCAACACTAAATTTTCACATTTTCTCTTTCACATTCGAAGTATGGGCAGGGATTTATTGAGGAGATTGGGTAGTAGGGAAATGAAAGAAAATGTAAACTTACGTGGTATACGAGTACATCCAATAGGCAAGAGTAATCCATAAGTAAAAGGAGAAAATGCTCCGACTGCCACTGAATCCCATGTTGAGAGAGGGTGGAGAAAGGGGGTGCGAGTCAAAGTGAAAGTGAAAAATGGAAGGTCAAATCAGTGAGTGTGGATAAGGAAATGAAAACTTTGACGGGGTTTTGTTATTTTTTTATCTATCTGTAGTAATCTGTACGTATAAACTGTGACAGTTGAGTCACGGTTCAAGTAATAACTCTGTGTAGGATAAATGTAAATGTAAATGTGGGTGGTTGGTTTTCACAGGACGTTCACCGTTGACAGAAATCAGCACACACAGACACTCACATTGTGCACACACTCACTTTTACTCACTTTATGTTTCTCTCTGTGTCGTTTATTTGAAAGTAATAATGATGAGACCCACTGGGGATATTTCCTGAATGAGAATGTTCCGTCGTCCCCTTGATTAAGATGAGAGTGGGAGATTGTACACGTTTGTTTTTGGGCCTAGTCCGTAGTCGGTGTGTGTGTGTGTTTCGCTATTCGCTATTTGCTATTCACTACTCTCTATTTTCGCCATTTTCAGATTATTATTATTATACTTTCTCTATATAGTTTCTCCTTCGTTCAAATGGGGTGGAATAAGTAGCTCCTTATTCCATTATCGAATGAACTGTGTGTGTGTGTGGAGAGAGAGAGAGAGAAAAGACGACGAGAAAAGAAAGAAAAGGAGCGAGAAAGAGCGAGCATTGGAAATTAGCGTGGTGGTGGGGATAGACGTTGAGTGGATCGACGACTAGTTTGAACTAGACTCGAAAATTCCGTTCTCTGGGCTCCCATTCCATTCTCTCTCTTTCTCTCGTTCTTATAACGCTTTTCCCATTCCCTATCTCTCTTCTCTCTCTATTTCATTTTCCATGAACTGAACTTGAAATTTCCGTGAGTGAGTAGCTAAAGACTCCGTGCGCACTCGACGCGCAAGATCTCAACATCACCATCAGACACACACAAAACGACGAAACTCTTTCCCTCTTCGAATCTCCGGCAACGGAGAAGAAATGGAAATGGAAAATAGAAAAGTTTCTTTTCTCTCTCTCTCTCTCTCTCTCGCTCTCCTTTCTCCTTTCCTCTTCATCACAAAAAATCTCGTGCAGTGATCAACTTTAAATCCATGGATAATTGAACAGTATTTGAGTATTCGAATGGATTCGGAGGGGAAAATCATATTATTTTCAAAATATCAATCCATTCATCTAAATATTTCTTGTTCGGTACACTAAATTCTAAATTTGAACAACTTTCAAAGTGCATCGAGTCACTGTACTATATAGATAAAACCTCATGCATTTTCTTGTACTTTTACATGGTTCTCATGTTTCATCATAATAGTTGTAGGAATTTTTGAAATAAACCTGACGATGAGATTATGGTCATAAATAAATATTTAATAGGATAAACAACGGTAAATAGGAAATTTCCATAATGTGGAAATTAAAATAGAAATACAATGTGACATGTGTTTGGGTAATTAATATCTACGTTTATTATTATTATGCAACTCCGTCCTCTCTCTATGGAATGCCTGCTATCTAGTCTATTTAACAGGCCAGGTAATAAATGTTGCAAATTTTGAAAATTACAAATCCTCCCTCATAATCATCGTCACCGTCTTTTGGCAAGTGTTTCGCTAACACAGAAAGTAGACCCAACCAACGGAGAGATAGAGAGAGAGAAACAAATCGGACATGGTTTTATGAGATTGAGACTGTAAATGTAAGTGTAAATACATGTAGACAAGTCCAGATATGAATCATAACAGAAGATAGCTAGACATCATGGAATTAATGAAGTTGAAAATTCATTCTGTATACACATATTCAGATTTGAATCCTCCATATGTACTTAGGTGCAGGGGTTACACAGTAAGTCTATTATACTCTATACAGTGTGAGTGCGTTTCATTAAGTGGCTCCAGGATTGCTCTCGACTGTAACTCGCATTATGTACCCTCAATGTGTAGCTTATTTTAATTCCCAAACACAAATGAGACTGTATTTTGTATTTGTATAAGGGAAAATCATGATGATTTCCCTGGGCTTTTCAAGCCAATGTGGGCTCCCTTAAGGATTATAAAATGAGAGAGATGCTCCTCAATTCAAACGGTTGTTTCTCTATATAGGATTAAAAGGGAGAGAGAGTCCAAATAAAATTTACAAGTCCAACATAATCCTGGACAACATTCCGACAGAGCATTTCAAGAGACTCTTACAATTAGAGCACGTTAATTCAAGTAGTCTATACAGATACGAGTCTTTTGGAGCAGTGTGGAAGTGAAAAAGGGTTGGTTGTGATTTTCCCAAATCTCAAACTTCCCGTCATGAATTACATACTACGAATTGCCGTGAATTACTGTTCAAGTTGAAGCGACCGGTATTTGTAAAGGAATCCCTGTAATATGTATAATACAGACTACAGATCATTTTTGTACATGGAATGATTGATGAAGAAGGTGAAAGTGAAAATATCTGCAAGGAAATATAGATTTTTTGACGGATGATTCATGGAATGGAGAACATGGGGGAAAAAATTGGATATTTTTCTTTTGAGAATTCCGAAATCCTTTTTTCGTTCACCTCAGAATGTTTGTTCATTTCTTTTTATTTTTACGAAGTCCCGTCTTGATCGAATTGTTTTTGTGTACATACTCTGACTGACTGTGTGAGAGACTGACTGTGACTCTGTGACGGTTTGAACAGAGAGGAGTGTGAATGGTGAAAAGAAGATTGAGTGACAGTTTTTTGCTATTTTCGCACAAAAAATAATTCCTTTACTCGGAGATTAAAGTGACAGCTCGATGACGATGCAAGCTGACTTTTGGATCACTTGTAAAAAAAAAAGTCAGGAAACTGGAGAAAAATATAGCTTGTCATAATGCCCGAATTTCATCTAAGCATTGTAACGTAACAAGGAAAAAACAGAGAAGCTTATCGTTAGCAAATGGATTGAATTTCCCGTTATTATTATTACCAAAAATGAGTATGTAAAAGGAGAGGAAAAATATTTTTTCCTTAAATAAAAAACTATGTGAGGATTACCTTGAGCTATAGACAAGTTTTTAGTGTGCGGATATCAAATGACTTTGGTTTTGGGCAATCATGAGATTATTATTCTGGCGTATTCGTACCTTTTTACCTATATGTACGGGTTCTTGTTGATTGTGACTTTTTTTTGACATCATGCTACAAATCAATTAGCTTGATTGGGTTGGAAAGGGTGAATGCTTTTCATTTTGGTGTGCCAAAAAAATAATTTCTCTTTGGAGTGGACAACGACATACCTGCTGATGTAACCACTTTCAGCTTCTCTCTCTCTCTCTCTTCAGGATTTCTTCCAGTCACCTCTTTATCTGACACTGAGCCAAAATCCTCACTCATTTGTACATACGGTGTGATATGATACTGCAGAGTGTGAAAATGATTGATAATTATCCTCCTCTAAGGAATTCACCAAAATCAGTCTATGCACTCGTATAGACTTTAATTACCTTCATTTCACTCCTGGTACGCCCTTCATTTGTGTGTACTTTATGTCTCATATTCCCTATCACCGTGTTTCATCGATTTTTACCGTATGAAATATGTACTTATGAAATGAATAACAAAAATAATAGCACCACCAACAACAACACGAAAACATATTAAACTAATAAAATAGCGAGTGATAATTAAATTTCCGTACGAGCTTCGGAGGTGGATGTGTGAAATGAATTTACAATCTCGTCAATGAAGGAAGAGGCTTTGTGAAAATAAATCTCAAGCTTTGAATTGCAATGGATTTTTTCTGAGGAGGCTTAGAAAATTTCTTCACTACTGGTAGTGTCGTCTCTTGGAAGAGTTTGCCATTATTTCGAGAGGGATTTGAACAAAGTTTTCCCAGTCATGGGCAACAAGCTAATGCTCAAATTTGATGAAGGATCCAAAAAAAGGGCCTTTTTTATTAAATATAATGCCGACAAACTTGTGACCTTAACGTCAAAAACCTCAGGGTAATAAATTTTAAGGAGCTTTTGTTTGGGTGTGTGCAAAAAATGTTACTATCCGCTTGTTTTTTGGAAATTAAATAAACATGGAATTTTTTTGTTATGAAAATTGACCTCTTTTGCAAAAGGTCGCTGATTTATTTGTGAAACAAAAACAGAAGAAAGCGTGCATTATTAGCTGTTTGACAAGAAGCACAAATACGTAAACATAAAAATTTTACTTTGTGCATGTGCCCACGTCTGGTGTACATTCTGTCAATATTGCTGCACGAGAGAGCGAAATCAAAATCAGTTTGAGTTTCCTCGTGTAACGGGACGGAAAAGTGCTGAATATTTTAGTCCTCATTTGATTATTAAATCAACTCGTTTTAAACTATTTCAGATTCATATGATTATTAATTACATTTTGAGTACAAAGTATGGATATAAGTACTTACAATGGAACTTATTGGTGATCTTTTAGAAATTCCGGCACCCTGATGAAGTCAACTTAAAATGCCCGGAATTACTCACTGCATGGAGTACCAGGAATCTTAGAAAATAATTTTTTAGTGTGTATAGAGTCTGGAATTATACTACCTAAAAATTATCCACTTGCTGTTTTGGGGTAAGAATATAATATGCATGTATATAAATGATTTCTTTGTATTTATAGTTGTAATGTTGCACTAATATTTTTGTTCATATCTCTTTTTCTTAATTCTTATTAGATACAATCAGTACAAAGACATGAGCGTTATGCGTCTAAAAAAGTTGTGTATGTGGCCCGAGTTTGATCTTGTGAAAAGTTACATAAAGGTTTTACACATGGATGAGAACGATGCGGAGTCCCTGTATAAATATTTGCCTCAAAAAATAGATTTAGTAAGTGCTGGAATATGTTAAATACATACTTAAATATACATTTTATCTACGAATCTCATTTATGTAAATACTTTTTGCACAAATTGAATAATTCAAGAAATGTCTAGTCACTCATTTAAAACAAACGTAATCTTTTTTATTTGTAGCTTTCATTACATGACTTGAGACTATACGTCCTCATACATTATTTATCGAAAACTTTGAATTGTGACATTTCTGAGGCCATGAAGATTACCAGCACACACAGGAGAATTCATTGTAGAAGTTTTCAATGGACAAGAAGAATACTTAAAATACTTCGGAAACACTTCAACTTATCAGACGAACTGGTACACTAAAAGATTAATGAACATGTCTTTTACGTTTAATTGTGGTGTCAATGTAGAGGAAAAGTACTTGGTGAATTCATATTATCTCGTATATATGTATGTATTTCTAGATTCGAAGAAATGGTTCCCTTCTGGCTACACACCCAGACAATCTAATGAGTATACATAGAAGAGTAAAAACTCTCGCTGGATATCCAACGCCAGATGTGATTAAAATGCGACCTAATATTTTAATCTCAAAAGCAGATTCTCTTTTAGAAATTGATAAAATTCTATTATTAGACTGTGGTTTTTCTCCGAAAAACATACTCAACGTAAGCGAAATCTATACACTATCTCCTCGAACTGTCGAGCAGCGAATAGCTGAAATTAAAAGTGATCCGGATCTCAGTGCGTTTATATCGCATCCAAAAATTGTTAAACTGATTGTATCTCAATCTAAATGCAAGGAGCGACTTGACCTATTCAAACGTATTGAAATGACCGGACCTCCCCCCACCTTACATTCACTTACAAGTCCACGTAAACGATTTGAAAAATTTCTTGAGGGTGGGATGCGATGGGACGGATCAGATATCATTACTATAATCCAACTTCATTTCCCTGATAAAACTATGCGACAGCTAAGAAAACCCCTGATGGATCATCCATATTGGCGAATAACTCCTCTTGCTAATAGTACAAAAGTTTTAAACTATATTCTTGATATGAAAGTTGTGACTGGAGAAACCTTATTCGAATCACTGCCCATAATTTTATATCCATTCGACCAAGTGGTTGAATCCTTTCAAGTCACTCTAGAGTCTGGGGAGGCCAAATTAAAAGATCCTTGCTTTCTTCAAATGGCGCTTTATTTTATTGAGAAATTAAATAAACAAAAAAAGGAATCAACAACAGACTACGACATCAAGGACTTCCTATGATTGATGATGAGAAAGAAAAAGATATTTAAGCATCATGTTCATGACGCTTTACACAGTGCGACATGAGGAGAATCGGCAATAATATCATAATAATCTTGAATACATAAAACAACCTTAATTGTGTATTTTACTTTTTAACTAGATATTTACATTGTTTTCATTGTATGTAAATATATCACACATTTTGAGTGACAACATTTTTGAGATGAATAAAGAATAGTTTCCTTACTAATTTTGTTTTATCTCTTTTCTTCTATCAAGATATCCAAGATTCTGAATAATTAGTAAGTGAAACTAATTATGTAATTAAGTACATTGACAGTGGAGTAAACTGGAATAATCTGACGGCTACAATCTCATTCACTTGAGAGCTGTAAATATTCCTTCGATTGTAGAGATGATTGTGCAATTTACTCAGATTTTCCATAGTAAGTAAGTAGCTTCCGCATTGTTAGATTAAAGGATTAGATTTTAATTAAGTAATTGACATAACTTCATGAATACTCTATATAAACTGATGATGACTGTATTTATCATCTTATTCAGAGTTGAGTTGTGCAGAGAGTACACAAGTAGATTTCAAAGGATTGAATATACTCTACTAATAAAGGTCAATGGCAAAGAAGGTTCGCCGCCTAAATATCTAGCTGTATATTGATTTACATGTTCTAACTTCTGTGTAAATTATTTTAAAGGATATCATTTCAACTAAATATTTCAGATTGTATTTCTTTTGATTACTCTGACGACGGCCGTAATTGCATGTGAGGGCAATGTCATAGCAGAACGAGTAAAAACTGATCAAGGCTCTCCAGTTGAAACGAGAAGTAGAGACGCTCGATTTCTATTTGGATTTGGTGGTGGTGGTGGTGACGCGAATGGATGGTACAATCGACCCTGGAATCCCGGAAATGGTTGGAGCAATTACTATAGCAGCAGTAACTGGAATAATTATTGGTGGTGGCCAGCCTGGAATTGGAATGGAGGAGGCAGTTCGTGGCAAGGTCCAACTCAGCCATACCGTCATCGTCAATACTATGCACAACAACAACAACTTGAAGGTGGAGGAGGATGGTTATCTGGATGGGGATTAGGATTAGGATATTGGGGTTAGTTAAAACCCAAAGATCCCTCCCATATTTTATTAGATATATTTTCATCATATTTTCATCAATGTCAAAGAGGAATTTTCTCTCTTCCATCTCCCTCTCAAAGAAAATCAACATTGTGGAAAATGTACTAGATTTAATAATAAACTCATTATGAAGTCTCGTGTATAATATTATGCTATTTACGCACTTATATTCTTAATTGAAAGGTTACACAAGGCTGTTGAAATTCCTATTATAATAGTTATTATTTCTAATCCCCATTAGGGTTATCTGTATTGTGCGGCTATATCTGCAATAAATGACTTGATGTGTGTGTAGTGTATATGACACACACCCTGAAATTTCCCTTTCGTTCGTTCGTTGATCCGGACTTGCGTTTATTCAGTATCATTAACAGTTAATCATGTGTCCGCAGTTTCTCTCTCTCGTGCCCATTTTCAAGAGAACAAAAAAGAAGTTGCACGTACTAAAAGTAAGATAAAACTCGATTCAATTTCATATCATTCCCATTTATTGTCATCAATTTAATATCAAATCTCTACACCGATCCGACTTGTTCATATTTTGCAAAAATTGTTAAACAGAGTTTGCATGTGTTATTGCTGGTAATTGAGGGTAAATGATATATAGCTGTAAATTCGTAAATTATTTCTGTGTAATTCATTAAAAGGTGACGAATGAAACGGATATGGAAAAATTGCTAATGACTATATACAAATGATGCAAAAAAAAACTCCGGAGACAAACACACGAGAATCCTTTGTCTCCTCGGCACTAATGTCATCCATCCTCTTCTTTCAAATATACTGTATTGTGAATCTGATTATCTCCGCAGGTGGACATGACCCCGGTGTAATTATATAATTATGATTAGATGGTAATTCCACTCGCATTTATTTTTTATACACTTGGAAAATGGAATTATGAATGCACATACTCTGACTGTGAAAATATACCCATGACATGTTTCTAGATTATAATAACTACAAGATTATTGGGTTTAATGAATTTTTAAGAACTTCTCAGAAATAATTCCGTTAACACTGGAATATTAATTAAACTCATCATATAATTGACAAGGCATTCATTATATGTATATATATCCTTTTTGCAAATTTGAGAGATAAAAGATGGGGAAGTGTGCATGCATGATTTATGAAGGAATGAGGAAAATGAATGAAT
>JAIUND010000107.1:0-117367 GCA_034699125.1 Gisinianus flammeolus | reverse complement strand
TTATGGCTGTACAACTGAAGATCTGGCCAGGGCATGTCAAAAACCAAGTGTTTCAAATACCTCCGATCACCCTCTGTGTATATAGGAATCGGAAGCAACATGTAGTCTAACTTTAACCTACAAAGTTATGGAATTCTTCAATCACAATCAGAATTCAGTGCACAATGCAGTCGGTAAAGAATGATATGTTATGTGTTTGGAATCTTTTTGTCTTGCTCCTCTTGGACTTTCCATTCCCACATTGTCACTCAAGTACATACAAAAACAAAATCATTTCAGAATTATAGAGACTTTCACATTGCTCTGGATTCATCAGATATCCAATTCTTTCTTCTTTTTTTGAGTTTTTTTGTACACATTTTCAACTGAGACTTTGCCGTATTTTAATGGGAAATAAATTTTTTTTTTGGTGAGAATACTAACCATAATTTTTTACGTGGAAACGAAACGGTCAACCAACCAACGTTTTCGTGACAGTAAGTTTTCACAGGAGTGCGGAATCAGTCGAGTTGAGTCGAGTCAACTGACATTGTTTGCAATCCGTTCGCGTAATCCGTTCACTGTCCACCGAAGCGGCTAACTCAATTGGAATGCTCTCAACACATTACGGCTGGCAAAGTGGTCAGACGTTGGCGTGGCATTCGTATTTGTATTACTATTTCTCTTGTCCTTTTCATTTCATTTCATTGGGGTTTTGTTCTCCAAGTCTCCAATCCGATATTTTCATCATTGTGTCTTCCATAAAAAAAAATTTTGTTTGATTTGGCAGAGTAGTTGTAAATTGTGTACATTTTCATGTCATTGGATTGATATGGTCACCAGTTTCCAGTCTCACTCTTTCTCTCTGTCTCCCTTCACTCCACATCATCTGTCTAACTTCAATTCATTTTTTGCTTTTCAAATTAAACTCCCGCTCGACTCCCTACGGAAGAGCCTCCAAAAACTCCGAACCTCCAAATGCCGATGAAAGTTGTTATTTGATAACTTGATTTTGGACACAACATGATCGAACAATGGCCCATTCGCACTTCATTCTCCTTCTCCTCCTCAAATTATTTCATTGCTTGCATTCGAATGCTCTCTCCCTTTTCCCCCCTCCGTCAATTTGTACATTTTGTCGTTGCACTCACACACTCACGGGGAATTCAATTGAGCAACGTGGAGTTGAGTGAAAGTGAAAAGGAAAAGGGAAGTAGAGGAAGAAGATGTAGGGAAATGTGTATAGTATGGTTGGGCTAGCTGATGATTTGATGGTGACGCGTGTGGACGTTTCCTCATATACGTATATAAAAGGGGAATTGCCGATCGAGGGAAACTCTACACACACAGTTATGCATAGTTTCTGTCAAACTCCATGTCCACGTCGATTTCTCCGTGTCCATTCCCAGTCAGATAAGAAACGACAGCTATATCTGCCTCCGTCCATCGTCATCGAAGAATATCCACCAAACTCAGACTAGGTCTGAGTCTCTGCCCATTCCAATGTGGAAACACAGGAAGACGAAAAGGGAAAGCATAGAAAATTGAGGAAAGTACAGAAGAGAAAGAGAGAAAGAGAGAGAGAGAGAAAAAGATGGTGGGGAAAGGAGTAGAGATAGTCGTCAGTCTACGGATATTCCAACACATTTCTATTCCCAATCTCCATCTTTCCCTTTTCAAAACCGAGCCGAGGTCTATCTGTATATATTCTGTAATGTGTACATGAACCATATCGGCCCCATCTATACTTAGAGCCAGAGAGAAAAGGCAAAAGAATGGGACGAAACGAAATAGGGAAAGTCAAGGGAATGCCGATGCAGTCTATAGCTCTATCAGTTTAGTTCCTTCGTCCTTGTGTACACACACAATGATGCTTTTTGATGGCCATGGCAATGTGAAAACGAATGCAATTGCCTTTCTCTCTCTCTCTCTCTTTCTCTAGATATGTTTGTCTAGGCTGAGTCAGCTGGGAGAGAAGAATATGACCGTTGTGGGAATGAAAGCTCAAACTGGAACTGGAATGAGTAACTACCAGCTACGCGGAGAATAAAACTACTTTTCTCTCCTGTTTCTCTCCTTCCTTTGAAGGAACCAGACGATAGAACTTATGGATTTTACATACATGGCCAAAATACCAAAGTACCTACCCAAAGAGCAAATATCAGAAAGACTCACCATAGAGAGAAAATAAAATCAGGAAGGCTGGGTTGGGTTGACTTTGAATCTTTTCCCTTTGCTCTCGTGCCAAACAGAGGCAAAAAGTTGAGAGAGTTGAGAGAGAGAGAGAGAGAGAGAGAAAGAGAGAGAGTCGAAAGTTGAATGCCGAAGCCGAAAGCCGACGACTAGGAATAGGAAAGATGAAGACGAAACGAGCGGACAATTCTATTGCCGTTCATGTTACAGAAATGCACACAAGCATTGTGAACAAGGCGAGAAGAGAGTAAGAGAGAGAGAGAGAGACTTGATTCATTCTTGGCGTTTCTTCTCTTGAACAAACTAATCACTAAAATGGAAGTGTAGAACATTCTCTCTGGGCACAAGGAAAAGAAGAGAAAGAAGAAGACCAAGAAATGGAAGGAGAGGAAGGAGCAGAAGAAAAAGATTGAAAGGAAGGGCAAAAGCGGCTTTCTCAATGTATAGAGATATCCTCTCGCTTTTCCTGTTACTTTCACCTAGTAAAGCCTAGCACTATCGTATGTAATATGACACTATGATTTCGACGACTACTAATATCTCGTCACTACATATCCATATAATGGTCGTGTAATGTGGAAGGTGAGGCAGACACTCGAGATTTGATGGCTATAGCCTTGTACATGGTTGTACATAGTGAAGTGTGATAAAGGCTGGGCTAACAATAGCAATAGCTCTCCTTTTCTGTGATTCCGATTTAAGTAACTAGTTACTCAACTGCATACGTACGGACGGTATCTCTATATGAAGAGAATTGAGTTGAGTTGACGCGCTCCATGAAATGTAGTAGTAGGAAATGCTCTCAAGGAATCTTACGCCAACCAACTCTGTCTTCCTGTACTTTCATTCGAATTGTTCATCCATCTTTTCATTCACTCTTTGAAGCCCACTTTTTTTTTCATTCGAGTAGGATGAATCCCATCTCAAACTCCAACAACCAACGACGACGATGGCAAACTCTGTAAATTTCCAAAAGCTTTGGATTTCCCACTGTGAACCCAGAGAATGGAGAAAGTAATAGGGAGAAAGTGTGCGTGAGTGTGAGTGAGTGGGAGAAAGAGAGAAAGTTGGGGAGATCAATACCATTGTCAATATCAGATATTAAAATATCTATAAAAAGTCTTTTGTCTTCCCCAAGAAATTCGAGTACCGTGTGTGTGTGTGTGTGTGTGCTCCTACAAAATCATTACTTAAAGTGTTCAAATGGATTTGTTCAAAAACAAAATGGCACTCTCTTCCGCTTTCCCCTTCCCATCCCCCTCTTTTCATAGCAACAGATTTCTATTTATTTGTAGAGGCGGAGCTTTCCAATTTTAGTCAGGGATACGTACAGACAGAGATACGTTTTATTTGTCCCTTCACAATAAAAAATTACGTTTGTATGATTCTTTTGTGGTTTGTTATTTGTTATTGGTTCCGTAATCACAGTAAATTCTAAATGCTTTCCTACGTGGAGTTACATTTTATGTCGAATTGACAGCATCATTACCAAACAGAATAAACAAATCCGTTCCGCATCTGAATTTCACACACAGTACAGAATGGAGTGCAGCTTGTCAATGTAGATTGTAATGAGAGCCGTGAAATTCCCTTGGTTGTTTGTTGGTTTTCTTTCAAGGAAATTCAAGATTAGACTTTAATGACTGAGGAAACAGTCATGTTTATGGAGGAAAAGGGGGGCGAAGGAAAAGAATTCACATTGACTGTCAGTGTCAGTGTCATGGCTTCAATTACGTAGTCCATACACTACACTATGCTCTCATTGTATATTACACTGACAGACACAGTTGACTAGTGGGGAGTTGTTTCGAGATTGAGCGGCAGAGAGAGAGAGAGAGGGGGGGGGGGAGGAAACGAGTCTGAACATCAACAGCCTTTCATTTGCAGCCCTTTGCATTAGCCAGAAAGCAGCTCCAATCTACTGCTACTGCTACTGGATCCGGATCTCTTGATTCTCAGCTTGATTTAATTTAGATTGCAAACTGCATCTCATGACTCCATGTATGATGACGGCAGACAGAAAGAAAGAAGAAAGTAAAGAGAAAAAAAGGATATCCTGTGTCAGCTCAGCTGTAATGTTGCCAAAGCAACGTATGCACTTTTCCTCTTTTTTTTGCCTTTTCTTGGGCTAGATTTTTTCCTTGTCTGCTCGACTCTCAACTCAACTTTCTCTTTTTGCTCCTTTTTTATATTGATATCTGAATTCGCCATAAGGATATTGTCCGTATATTTTGAAACAGTTTTTCTCTTATTATATACTCTATCCACGTATTTATTTATCCAGGAAATTCACATACCGTGCAAAATGGTAATTATATTATATTATATTATAACATCCGTTAGCCTTGAATAGCAAATGTTTTTTGCTGATGTCAACGAGTTCCAATTGCCGACTGGAAGTTCTTATGTCATGGTAACGAATGAGGAAGGAGGTAGAAGGAATTTGATTGTAAATTTCACGAGATGTCTAGACTGAACCTTGACCTAACCCTTTTTTGGAAAGTCATCCTTGTGAATAAATGTTAAAACTTCACCTCCGGATAAATGTCTGCCGTTGTTGGAACGAGCTGTCAACCACAATTCCCTTCCCCAAAATGCTCCAAGAAATATTACGTCAAATTCAAATACAAAATCATGTAAATAGGAAAGTATGAAGGGAAGCCTCCGGCTGGGTATTGTTTTCATTCTCTCAGTCTCTCTAAATCAAAGTCAACATCAAATATCATTTTCCCTTTCCATTTCCTTTCTGTGTTGATGTCTCGGTTTCTCCGGGATTTTCATAGCAAAGCAGGGAACGAAAACATGAAACTAAGCCGAGAAAATCCATATCCACGTTTTGTTCATAGTTCATCCAATTTAACGGTGGAAATGACGAATGAGACCGACTTAATTGAAAATTGATCATTAGCCAATTAATTTAAATTGAAACATTCTTCCATGTGACCAGGACAACGTGATTGTGTAGTTCTCTCTCAACTTGTTCCCTTCAACTAAAATGAGCTGCGTGGGAACTCTCAATTTTTTTTATGCATACTCTGGGGGATTCAACGTTCAAAATCCATGCTTGCACATTTCAAAATGGAATAGGAATAAAGTGCACGAGTTTTTTTTTTATCTTGACGATGCATTCCCTTCCCGTTTTCAGCTCCACCAGGAAAAGGTTTACATTTATGACGGAAATCACAGAGAGAGAGAGACAGAGAGAACACAAAGAGAAAGAGAAAAAATGGTTGGAGAGTAGTGAAATGTTTATTCTCCTGCTTCTGCTTGGGCTTTTCTCGTTCTCCCGCAGGAAAGTAAATCAATGTTTTTGAATGACACTCAAATATTTCAACCCCCATGCAATCCATCAGAGTTTTCCTTGTGTAATGAAAAATCACGTGCGCTCGCTCTCTCTCTCTCTCATTCTTCACACACCGGCTTTCACTCTTCCTTTCGTCTGTATCCTATCCACACAAAAATACTCACATCTCACGGTTGTCTCTCTCTCTCTCCCATATACAAACAAATATTGTCAAGTTGAATTGCACACATATCGTACAAAAAGGAAACAAGAACGGATTCATCTGCAACGGAAACTGACTGCAACTACACTAAACCCACCCGAGATACAGATCCAGACAGTTCAGTACATTTGAGATGTGGTCGTCCTTTGCTTTGTATTCCCCCTTCCTCTCTCTCTCTCTCTCTTTCATTTCTTCTCTGTGTAAACTAAAGAGCAGTCGTCATATAAAACGAGAATGGGAATGTCCAGAGATTTCAACGCCCAACTTTCTCCATTTATTTATATTGTATACAGACAATCACATGGCAGGGGAAAGGAATAATCTCCATCATCCTCTAACGCTTGGTTTGCTCGCTCATTCGCTCGTTTGTTTGTTCGTTTGGTGGATTCAAATTTCAAATTTTCATCCTGGACAGCTCAGCAAAAAAAAAATATGTATATACGTGTACATATTTAGGTAAACATAAAGAAACCTGTGGGAAATAGAAATGGTGAATAGGGATAGGAAATATATCGTATGATATTCCTCACTTCTCTTTTGATGCTCACAAAGGGAAAAGAATGAGAGAGAAAAAGTTGGGGAGGTAAAAATGGTCCGATTCTGTTCAATTCCTGTCATTTCATTCTCCACGCTATGTATTGTGCACAATTTTGGAATTCGAACTGGAACTGGGGAAACATGCTGGAAGACTCGGAGGAGAATAATACTCGTGTAAGCAATAGTGTAAGCAAAGTATTTCATCTTTGTATTTCTGTTGTTGTTGTTGTTGTTCTGCATTTCATTTCCATCCGCACTACTCCTTCTCGTTAGCCTTTCATGTTTTTGTTGTTGTGGAACATTTGGAGGAAACTTCAAGGTCTAAATACAACGTTGTGTGTATGTGTGAATGTGGACGTTCTAACATTGATATGGCTGGAAGGACAGTGAAGAGAAAGAGAAAGTTGGTAGTCATGTGAAATGTATGAGAGAGAAAGAGAGGAAGATGTGTGTGTGGGGCATTATGGGTGTTCCAATTCCAACGTATTGTTAGTTTCATGTTTCCATAAGAATGAAAACTAATTTGTGTGGCTGTCGTGGATAGTTTTTATCGTGAGAGAAAATCCGTTATGTTACGAGATATGACGGGAGGACAGCGACAGGTCGGAAAGTAGCAAGAAGAGTTGATTGAGTGAAATTTTGCAGCATGTGCAAACTTGGATTTTCTGTGTAGGATGTGCATGCTCGTGCTGATGCTGATGCTGATGCGGATGGTGATGGTGAGCTGGCGCCAAGACCACACACACACACACATTATACTCTGGTCCTTCCCAAGTCTTTGTCATATCCATTTTCCATACTATACAGCTCACGTGTGTGTGTGTGTTTGTGTTTCCCTTATGTTTATGTTATGTTAGATTACGAAACCAAAAAAAAAAATACGGATGAGAACAATGAACAAAAATAGTGAGTGGAAAGAGATGAAGAAGGTACAAGAGAACTCAGTCCGTGAAGTCCAGACTCAAAACGAAAATGAAAATGAAAACGAGAATGAAAATGACAGACAAGCGGAATGACGAAACTATTTTTGCTCGTTCACAAAAAGTTTTTTTTTTCTTCTGCCATTTTTTCTGAAAGAGAAAGAGAGGAAACGTTTCTTTGATTTACTCTGACTTTGACGTTGGTTTGCAGGATGAGATTAAACGGACGAAGTAGAGATTCGCCTCATCACGTTGTACTGGCAGTTTTTAACATGAGAAATTTTTACTCAATAACTTTTTCAACTCTTACCAAATTTTTATTATAGACACAGTTCCACTTTGAACTTTGAACTTTCTGTGTTTCGAATTCCAGCTTTGATTGAATCAAAATATTTATTTAAAAAACGTGTTTTAATTTGATGTTCCTAGAAATGAGGAGTAAATATAAAAATACACTGTGAAATATTTTTCAGGCATATGAAATTAATTCCTGTGGTTTGTATTTATTTTGTGAATTCCAGTTAGTCCAATTGATGCGGTCATACAAGAGAAGACTCATCCCATCACGGCCGGAAGGATTTATGATCTATTTTGTCAAGCCATTGGATCCAGACCTCAGGCTGTCATCACGTGGTATCTGGATGGGAAACGGGTGGAAGGCGGCAAAGAAATCGTAAGTTCAAATCACCATTTCCGACTTCCTCTAGTTTTCATTGCATTAAATGCAAACTAACGAAATGTATTATTATTCAAGCTCACAATTTCCGTGTACTGCTTGAACGTCAATTGTGTCATTCATATTTTGAAACGTCAAAATCAAACAAACAGAAGCCAAATTAAAATTATCTTCATAACTAAATGTACAGGTAAATGGGAAGGCATTGAAAACATTTTGGGAATTGAACTGAGATCAAAAGTGTCATCTTTGTTTCTTACTTGCTGTAATCAAGCTTGACAAGTCCTCATGAAAACTTAAAATTCGGGAAAGGCTAAAAATATACCATCGAGAAACAGATAATAGGCAGACAGAGAGAGAGAGAGAAAGAGGGCGGAGAGAAAACGTTGAACAACTAATAATTGAAAGGCTCAGACCAAGTTTATAATATTAGTTAAGTGCCATTCGTAAGTAGAAAGTTGTAATAAATTGGCTTTCAGAATTAATTTGGAAACTAACGATAAAGAGTGAACGAGGGAGAGAAACCGAATAGAGGCGAAAGTGAGAGAACGACAAAGAGAAAAAGTCGAGGAAAAAACGGGGAAACAAAAAGAGAAAGAAAAGGATTTTCTGGGAAATTTCCTTTTCAAAGTCTTCTAGTTTCCCCCTTGTTTTTCCTTCATTTCTTCATCTTTACATGATTCCATTTCCGTCTGTGATTTTTGGTTGCACAACTTTGACTTCTTCTTCTACTTTTTCTTCTTTTTCTTCTTCACCATCTTCATCTTCTTTTGGTCCGGTTGGGAAACTCTTGAATGTAGACAGTAGACGAGTCGAGTCTTTTCCCCTTTTCCTCCATTTTTTTATCTCGGTAACAAACGGAGTTGTCTTTTGGCTGAGCAACTCAACTCCACTCAGTTCACAAGTCTCCATAGCAAAGCTTACTTTTCTCTCTCTCTCTCTCTCACACACACACATACACACAGAACCAGACACAAACCATTCTCGAGTAAATCAAAAGTCAATTAAACTATGTGAGTGTTCGAGGATGAAAACTCGAAAGGGAATTCATTCACATGGAAAAATATATGCTTAAACTTTTCCGTCAACTTTTAAAAAACTTTTCTCTTCGTTTTGTTCTCTGTCTCTCTCACTCCCACTTTCTCCATTCCAGTGTCATTGCCTACTCATATCTACCTACCTTTCTGTTTATACACTCATAGCATGCCTTCACAGCCCACTTTCTCTCTCTCTCTCTCCATCTTTATGATTTTCTGTCTCTTGGAGCCTTCAGCTCATGATGAATATCTCACTTTCACTTTCTCTCTCTCTCTCTCCCTATTTCTTTCTCTTTTGCATCTCCCATTTCACCTGAGCAGGACTGGTGACAAGTCAAAGTGAAAATATGAAAGTGAGGATGAAAATGAAAGTGTCGTACAATGTGGTGGGCTGGGAAGCTTGACTTTTATTTGAAGCTTCGAACTTTCAAATAAGCTCCGTGTGTATACATAATACAGAGACACCAACGCACAACACACAGATGACAGTATTTTATCTTAATTAATGTAAGTAAATCACTCAAGTTTCGGTTTCACTGTAGCCACAAAAAAGTGGGCAAAAAGAAGGCGCGAGAGCGAGAGAGAGAAAGTAAAATCTTGTTCCGTTTTGATGATGAGTCACTTTGCGAGGCGACACATGGAAAAAAAACTTCTACATTGTCCTCCCATTTAATTTTACTAATTAAAATTCTCAATTTGTAATCTACAGATATGAAGAACTGATAGTACAATATTTTTCTCCTTAATTCACATGGAGCAAATGGGCAAAGTTTAAAGTGAGGGGTTAATTCACGGGAAGTCAGTATTTCATCGATCGGAACCCTCAGTACTTTTTGTAATTAGTTAATTAGTAACGAGACTAATTACTAATTTGTCATTAAAACTTGTTTGAATGGATTTGTACTTGAAAACAAGTTAGTGCAGAGATGAGCATTTTTTCTGGGGAAACTCTCACATTTGTTTTTTATTTTTCATGTAACATTTTCGGAGCATTTAGATTTCGATTTTTTGAAGGAAACGTTGAAGGTCAATTTAAGTCTGGTAATCTGGAATGAATCTTGGTTTTCTGGTGGAGGATCGTCGTCATCATTCGCGTTCCCTCTTGCTCTTGGGACTTGGTATAAAAAAAACAAACAGGATTGGAGAGTCCGAGTCTAAGACCATCATGTCTATAAATCTTTCATCATGAAATTAATTTCACGTTGTCATGGTCAAGATAAATGGTGGGACGAGAGAGAGAGGGGGGAAGAGGCGAGCGAGGAGCAGAGGAGGAAAAATAAAAAAAAACTGTACAAAATTGAAGGGTAAAGGAAAAAAAAAAGGATGAGATGAGAAAGAGAGAGAGAGGGGGAGAGAGAAAGTACTTTCGTTTGTGTAGTTTATGACACTTAATTCTATTTAGTCTGGAATCGGTTTGGTCTAATGGATAAAAATTACATGGTCATTTTTTGGGTTCAGAGTGTCTGAGGTTTCTTGAATCCTTCTCAGCGTTAATGATTTACAGATTTTATGGGTGGGAAGGAGATTACTTCATGATTTCTTGCCAAGGAAAAATTTCATTTCGTGTTTCTCTGATGATTCCGTACAATTGTCCTTGTAGTGTAAAGTGAGAAAAACCCAGACAAATCTAAATACGTTTAGACAAATATTTAAAAGTCAAAGAAAACTAATATAAAATCTGCATAGGATAAAAATGAGAAAATGTCGTCGAGGGGATTCGACAAAAATTCCAAATGGGATTTTTAAAAATATATATCGACGACTGACATTGTTTAAATTCAGATTTTAGACTGGAGAATTTGTGATGGAAACCTGAGAAATTCCTTCTATGAGAAATGTATAGGATCAAACACATTGTTATTACTTCTACACACACTCCATTCGTGTGAAAATGTATTGAGATATCTGAAGCCAGGAACTGCATCTCCTTTTTTCCTTTTGTACTTTCTCACTTTTCCAAATGCCATAGTCAAAATTTATTACTTTTTTCCCTCTCTCTCTCTTTATCTTTCTCTTTCTCTCCTTGTACAAAGTTTGGATGGGAAGTTGGATTTTTTAATATAGGCATGATTGCAGTCATTGTCCAGACTTGGGAATCCAAAAATCCGAAAAGGGATTCCAGCTGCATATGGATACATAACAGATAAAGAGAATTAGCTTTTTTCTCCTTGGAGCATGAACGTGGCGATATACAATGGTTACCTTGGTACGGTATTAGAATTTCATGAAATTGAAAGAAAAGATTTCCCCCTTCCGTCCTTTCCATTTCTCTCTCTCTCTCTCTCTCTCTCGTTCTCTCTTTCTACTACTTCCCCCTTCCCATTCTTTTTTCCCTCAATTCCTCATACGCTCATACATTTTTCCCCACCGGCTTTGGTGATGATTAAATTTGACAAGATGTGCAACCGAAAATCTGAAAATTCCCATGCGGCGTTGTCACATTGCCCATCCAGCGCTTCAGATTCCTACACAAACTTTCTCTTTCTCTTTCTCTCTCTCTCTCTCTACATATTTGTCTGTCTCTTTTTCATTTCAAGGTTGGCAATGGCATTTACTTTTTTTTCTTTTGTGGAAACTGAGCAAATGGAAATGAGAAAAGGAAGGAAAATAAGAATAAAAACCAGCATTAACTCAACAGAATGTCGAAACAATGTTTAAAAGACGGTCCTTCATTTTTTGAATGTATGAACAAACAGATTTACGTTGTTTGCCATGAGATGAGTAGGAGAGGGAGGACGTACTTTATGATTTATGACAATAACCATGACAATGGAAATGACAATGGCCATCTTTAAAAAAAGTGTATATAAAAAAAGGGGGGAAACGTATGCCGGAAATGATTGTGCAATCTGGAATGCTCACTTTAAACGATCCAGCCCAAAAGTCTTAGATGTCTAGAGATACACGTGCTGGCAAGAACCAATGAAAAAAATTTAAGGATATTTCTTCCATCGTACTCTTAAAGTCCCTTATTTTTTCACTTCTGTCTCAATGTATGTATTGTATTTGAAATTCTTTTTTCCCTAGAAAATACTAGCCACATTACATTTAAAGAGTAGACAAAGACAAACTATGGATATAACTACAGAACAACTACGGTTAGTTTTCAGGTAGAAGGCAAATAAAAGTTAAATTGAAAAAAATCCCTCTCCTTTTCTACCTATGAAAAGAAAAGAGAAACAAAAACAGTAAAACTCTCGCCATGTCCTCAGAGTCTGCCAGGGAAACGTCTTGAGCTTGTAAAAAAAAGAAGCCCAAACCCTGACAGCCGGCAAAAATCCAGCAATATCATATAAAATTCTGGGGGATTTCCTTCAACCTTCAATAAACTTATGAGTACACACTGTACTTTTGAAATATGAATCGGCAAGTATTTCAAATTCTTGTCAGTTATTAGAGCATTAAGAAAACTGCACAGGAGTTTTCATGTTATTACTCTCTTTATATTTGGTCTGTAGTCTGTACCTAGTTTCCACCGGCAGTTGGAAAAACTATTCAAATATTTTGTGTAGCTTTTGCTCTCTTCCTCTCTCTCTCACTCTCTGAATAAAAAACAACAGCGAGCTTACATATAAAAAAAAAGGATTTTTTTTTACATTTTACCCGATTGCTTTAGTCTTTAGTCTATCCGGAGGAGCTGGCTTTTGGTTCTGGCTCTGGTCTTTTCGGTTTAGGTTTAGGAACAAGGCCACATTGGTTAGTGATCCAGTGAAATTTTGTTGGTTGAGAATCTATTCGGTTGTGTGCGTTATGTGACTCTCGAGGCATAAATTACAGGAGGAGAAAATTCAAAAGCTGTTGCGCTCTCTCTCTCTCTCTTTCTCTCTCTCTCTTTCAAACTATGTTGGACGACTACACAACATTTCCACAGATGAAACTCAAACGGGATGTGAGAACAGAAGAGCTCAAGATAATGTGAATACACGGTATAATAATAAAATAAACTAAACTGGTAACTGGCAACTACATATAGCCTCCAGTCTCTCTCTCTCTCTCTCTCTCTCTCTCTCTCTCTCTCTCTCTCTCTCTCTCTCTCTCTCTCTTTCTCTCTTTATAAACCAGAGGCAACACTAGAAATATCTGTACAGACATAATAGAAAATACTATTAGAAAGTTGTTACTGCTTTCTGCCTTGTATTGTAGAAAGTAGAACTAAAAAGCATTAGAAACTTGGGCAAGATGACTGGCTATTGCTATTGCGATTTCTATCGTGATATAAGTCGGCACAATTTTGATTAGATTTTTTTCCGTACCTGAAATCGCCAAAGTTTTCTTCGCTCTCCAAATCGTTTAGAACAGTGCGGAGAGGAACTGTGGAAATACTGTACATCCAGCCATCCCAGCGAGTACATTTTAATCAGCCTCCAAAGTCATAAATTTCTATTTGCTTGCCCACACACAATCTCCCATGCACACACCACACAACACAACACAACACATACGATCTCAGAATTTTCAAATTTCAGAACTTCCACAGACTTTCAGATACATACGATATTATTTCTCCCATTTTACCATTTTACATTTTAGAACTTAAAATTTTTGAATGGAATTTTGAACTCTCCAGCCTGCTTTGGGTTTTTGGCTGGAACAAATGGAATTTACTACCGAATGTGGGAGCGTATAGGTGCAGGCTGTTTCGTTTTTCTTCCTTGCTAACTGCGGTCTTAATCATGTTGTGTACCTACAAAATTATAGTTCGTATAGTCAATGCAAAGATAAAGGGGCGAAAGGGAATTTCTCTTACTAATCCAACATGGCTTTCGGGTTATTGCAAATAAATTTACATTACCTCGCTCAGCCAATACAATCAAGTTTGCCAGTTTTTGTTTTTGGAGAGAAATAAAAAATGTGCACCTGGCCTCTTTCTCCTTACTTATGGTCATTCATGTCAGAATTTTAATCCTAATTTTCCTTTTTATAGGTAATTCCTTCCCTTGAATGTTGTCTTTGTCTTGATAAAAGCAACCACCAAGGACACGAAAGAAATGAAATTCTGTATGCAATATAAATTTAAACAAGAGCTTATTTAAAATTCAAATTGAACGGGATTGCCCCCCACATTGTCTTCGTCTCTTTTATACGATAATCTAGAGTGTATTTGAGCAAGTAGTTTATGGCTGACATTAATAGAGATTGAGATGGTCCAGTCCACTATTGTATCCGTAGTTAAGTCCGGAATTTATGGTTAATCGTGAATCGTGAATCATGATTCAGAGTTGGTTCATTCTTTGCTTGATTGTATAAATTTTAAACTGATTTCCTCGTGTTTTTTTTTCTTTACAGACCTCCAAAGATGGAAACATGACGACTTCCACGCTTTCTCTCGTCCCAAAGAAAGAAGACTCGGGGAAGACATTGACGTGTAAAGCTAAAAATTCTGTCATTCCGAACTCGGCACTCCGAGAAGACAGTTTCGTGCTCCAAATACTATGTAAGTTCATCATTTCCCTTCATTTTAATCACATTTGTTTAATGTAATCCTGTGAGCCAGGATTTTGTTGTAAGATACATGTAAAAGTAAATTGAAACTCATCTCCTCAGCTCCCAATTTACATTGGTTAAGGGGGAAAGTTTTTTTTTTTAAAACACCGAGAACCAATTTGAAAGTGAGAGAACGACACTCTAGTGGAGGCAACTGTTTAAACATTTAATGGCCGCAAACCACCGTTGAAAAAGAGAGAGAAAGGAAAACAATTAATATGGGAGGAATGAGGGAAACGGGGAAGGAGTAAATCTGCTTTAAAGTTTCAAAGTGAAAGAAACGATCGACTGAATTCTTTATTGGATTATTTCAGACATTTTGTTTTCAGTCATTGGAGAATTTTCGATGCGCTTTTGTTTAGTTGCACTTTCCAAAGCTGTCTGCGCGTCTCTGCTTCTAGTTGGGATTGGGAACGATCAAGGAGAGCCAGAAAGAGATAGACAGAGAGAGAGAGAGGGAGAGAGCGTGGGTTGTTGTACATGAGTAGCTGGCTAATCAGCATAATGTGTTTCCTTGCTCGTTAGGTTGACTCGAGTTCTTTTTTCCAGTTGAAGTGAGATTTACGTGACCTATAGGAATAAGTACCTCGAAGGTTGCCACTTGCATATAAAACCTAACTGACGTTCCCTATTTCCATTTATATATTTAGTTTTTTTTCTCACACACACACAGAGTATCTCTGAATCTTCTGAATTGAAATATTCCAAGTACACACAGACACACACACATATATGCACTTTCAGTATTCCGTAATCTATCCCATACTTTTAAGTGTATCCACAAAAGCCCATTTTGAAACTTAAACCTCACATAGACATAGGAACATACAAACTTTTCCTTTAAATTCTTCCGCCCGTCCCTTTCCCTTCTGACTTTCAAAGTTTTTTCTTCTTTAGTTTGTAGTCTGTATCAATGGAATGGCTGAGAGAGATAGAGAGAAGAGAGAGAGCGAAGGAGAGAAAGGGAGAGAGAGAGAGTACAGAATTTGTGGGCACATTGTCCAGAATTATGCAAATTAAACTTTCCCACTTTATCGCTCGTGATTAATTCTATTTTGTGCAAAGTTTACAGCTCACTTTCCTCAGGAATATATTGGGGAATTGTGAAATTCATGTGAGTCACGTAGATAATTTATTGATTTGCCATTTTAATGAATCAACAGATGTAGACAAATCACACATTAGGAATTCAGAACGTGGAATTCGGAATTTGGAATTTTCTATATGGCCGTCTCCTCTTAGTTTTAAAGGGATGGCTCTGGACTCTTTTGTGCCTTCAGGAATATTAAGAGATTTGTTTCCTAAATAGTTTCTTCTCCTCCTTCCCAAACAATCCATATCGTACATATCGTATTTTAAATAGTACATGAGAGCTTCATAATGAAGAATAACCAGGAAATTTGCCTGTTTGTATTTTGGTACAGTGTTGAGTACAGGTGGAGGATTTAATTCATCTCGGCAACATTGAGCCAAAAATATCTTGCAAGCACAGATATGTGAATGTGAACAAACAATGGAAAGAAATTTTAAATGCAATTAAGTAACAAATTTTTCTTGGATTTTGTTGAATTCAAATGCCCCTTGAAAATGCCTGTGAAGTGTGTGGTTTCCACATATTCCACCAAAAAAATTCTAGCGTGGGTATATGAATAGATGGAAATGACTACACAGAGAGTGGAAATTCATGATATGAAGTGGGGGAATTAAAGGATTTTTTCAAGCAAGTTACACAAGCTACACCAAAAAAATGTAAGAATGTCGAGAAGAAAAATAATTTACAGCATCGCCCATTAATCAACTTTACCAGTTCATTTGTATATGCAGAATTCCTTTCTCTCCCTTTTTTCTCTCCCTCTCTCTCTCTATCTCTCTCGTTCTCATTTTTTCCAGTTTTTATTTTTGAAGATTTGAGCAAGTGGGCCGTCCTCTGGTTTTTCTCGAGTCCCGAGTTGCTATTCGTATCTATGCATCCATGCATTCCTTATTTAAATGTAATTATCCTCCTACAGA
The DNA here is from genome assembly GCA_034699125.1 of Gisinianus flammeolus. Lineage (NCBI taxonomy): Eukaryota > Metazoa > Arthropoda > Collembola > Symphypleona > Katiannidae > Gisinianus > Gisinianus flammeolus. The sequence goes on along the minus strand of JAIUND010000107.1, from coordinate 101,025 downwards.
ATTAAAAGTTGTTCATTCTCGAGTTCAAAGTCAGAACCCCGCAGTCTGAGAGTCGTGAAAAAATGGGAAGAGGAGGATTGAGAGAGAGAGAGAGAGAGAGAGAGAGAAAAGAGAAGAACACGAGGAAACCGAGTGTGGAAGTACAAAGAAAAGATTGCAAAGAAAGATTACTACTTGCCAGTGAACTCTATAAGTCCGTGTGAGTGTGTGTGTGCGAAGGAGAGTGAAAGTGGGAAGTAAGTGAACTTGGGATGGTACAGAACGATATGATATGATTAGAGGGCATAAATCTGCATCGTGTCAACAGAAAACCCACAATTTACTGCTTCTTCTTCACTTACTTTTTATTAGTTTACAAAGATTTCCGGAGCTTTATTTCTAGGCTTACCACGTTCCACGTTATTTGGAGGAGTCTCCCCCGAAAAAAAAAAACTTTCACTTTTGAGAGACCGCTCGAGCAGAGAAAGAGAGTGAGAGGGCAAAAATTCAGTTCATTTTTCTTTTATGAATCACTTGACTTTTCTGCTACTCGGATACTCGGATTCCAATTAAATGCAACATTACATTCCTAGTTTTTTGTATTACGTATATGATACAATGGAAAAATGTACAGCATATGAATCAACTGTCTTCAGTCTACATTGTAAACTCTACAATCTACAATTTCCTTGCTCCAATGGAACTCGTACTCGTTTACTCCATCCAAAAACATTGAACATCATTTTTATTAACCATTAATGGAGAACCTCAATTATCCGTACATTAAATTATATTTCATTGTTTCTCCGCGCCATTGTTCTGAATTATTTTGGTCTCATGTTGGAAGACAATGCTGTGTTTATTTATCACTTCAATTCCTTCACATTTGTTTGAATACAGAGAAAGAGAAAGTGGTTGTTTTTCATCAATAGAAGCTTTTCTATTATGGATCTACTACACGTTGGGAAATTAAATTAGCTGGACTTTTGTTTTGTGTAAAAGTATACAAATTAATGGGTCATTATCATTGGCGGATCTAATTTGAATTTATTGATACCATTTCCTAACACCCTTCACCCCAGCACAAAGAACACACACACATACACACACAAATGAGTGCGTAAGTAGGTACATATTGTTTACACATTCTCTCATACAATTTATGCTTTGTTTAGAAATGGCTAATTTAGCCCTGTACATCCATGTCCTGTAAATCATATTAAATCCCAGCCATTTTTAAAACCTTTTTTTGCCAAGCTGGTTCCTCTTCCTCATTTCAATTGAACGTTCGAACAAATAAAAAAGAAGTGAAAATGAGGATTTTTTTCGTAGTTGTGGCAATAGTTTCTGGGCTCATCGGTAATAATTAAATACAATATTTCCCGTCAAGCAAAAATATTCACCTTCCAATCAGTTTTCATTATCCGACATTTTGTAAACACAAATGGTATTGATTCTGATTCTGTATAGCGATTGCACAAGCAAAACACGGATTGGTTCATGGGATTATTCCAGAGGTACAGTTATTCTCAATTGATGGGAAAACGTAAATCAGTTCACAACTCACGACTTTGTGTGAAATGTTAATTTCAGAAGCGGAATGCAACAACCACAAAAACGAAGAAGTAACCCGCATAATTTATAATGGACTTCATAGAAGGAAATACATGCATACGAGCTTATGGTTTGAAGCCCACTCTGTGATTTTTTTTCAAATAAATGTAATAAGTTTTCTTATCCGTTTCTTTTCCATTCTTTGATGTATCTGTATGTGTGTGTGTGTGTGTGTGAATAAAGGAGTAAATCTTTGTGCATATTATTTTGATTTCCTATTTTCTCCATAAATATCATAGAAAATGCATTTGTGTAACTGTTTTGGGGTTGTTTTGTATTTTGGTTATTCGTTCCGACGGAAAGGGAAATAATAAAAACTAAAAAGAATTGCATCCTCCATTCAGCAAAACAAAAGTTGGATGCTGTATACTCGGAACATTTGAGTAAATAAAACTGAAAGAATAAAAAAATACACAAAATGGAAAACACATTACATATTCTTTGAGGAATTGTTGATCATCTGTAATGTAGAGTATTTTGGGGGCTCTTCAAACTCGGAATAGCACAGGCAAATCCACACATTTTTTCAATTTTTTCCAATTTCCTTCAATTTACGTGGAAGTTGACGAGAAAGTGAGAGAGACAGAGAGAGAGAGAGAGAGAATGAAAGAGTTCCCCTTTCTTTTTGTCGGAGAGTCGAACTCGAAAGTGTTGACTGCGGAGCATTATTATTGTCAGAAACAGAGACTGTAATGTGTGAAGATGGGAATGGTGAAGTCCAAGTGGAAGTGGAAGTGGAGGACTCGAGTGGATTTTGAATCATGATGCCACCACCACCACCAAAACTACTACTATACAGATACTTCCACCCTTTGCGTGACTCGAGGCAAATCTATAGCCAAAGTCCTGAGTGGAAACTCTCCTGAATTTAACTGTAATACAGATATGTACGAGAAAAAAGTGTGTGCGGACTGCGGACATTCAACATTGTACAGTTGACGTTGACGGGATATATACAGTTAGTTACGATGCCAATAAACGCCCCATTGAGAGGAGAATGTTGAATATTGACAATGTACAAATACAAAAACTTTGTGATAACTTTCTGATTGTTTCCCAATGAGATTTCTACACCCTTCCCCTTCGTATTCAGAGTACAGATAGTGAAGGTGAAGACTCAAGACTCAAGACTCAAGACGAGGGTGACATGACAAAATAAAAATATACTGACGAGGGAAATAGTCAATATTATTACGTAGTCTAAGGCTACGATTGCAAATCGTTTCCCATTATTGTTCCAAGCGAGACACGAGATATGCACCAACATGAGAGAGAGAGAGAGAGAGACAGAACATTATAAATGTCAATTTTCCCCCCTTTTCACATTTTGTCACATACATTATTCAAGGGGAAATAACAGGAAGGGATTTGAATCTCTCTTCAACTATTCTCTCTCTTTCTTTCTCTCTCAAAAACACATGCATATGTACATGCTTGCAGATTTCCACAGGTTTTCTTACTCTCATGTTTTATATCTCTGCACCTGTAATTTCAAACTGCTAGTTTGGATTTCTTCTTCTACTTCTGTTTTTCCCCTTTCCTGGTCTACAACATGCACATTTTAAATTGGCTATAAACTTTCATTTGGTTGATAGCGTTGAGTCCGTTTGTCTCTGTCCGATTGGAGCTGCTCCCATGAAATTGGTCACCATTTTATTTATTTAGAGCTGTCTCAAGAAGGAATTTTTCTTCGGGACTTGTCGTTTTTTTATTGAGCAGTTGAAGAACTTAAAACTTCTGCACATGTAAACTGGGGTTTTGAGTCAATTGTGTAAACAAACAAATGGCTAAAATATGAATTAGGATTTATAAAAAAAATGTTTAATTGAATTAGGATTTATAAAAAAAATGTTTAATTGAATTATGATTTATAAAAAAAAATGTTTAATTGAATTAGGATTTATAAAAAAAATGTTTAATTGAATTATGTTTTGATTTGGTATGTAATTTTTAGATTTACCCGAAGCTAAAATCCGACTGGGATCAAATTTAAAAGCAGATGCTATTTGGGAAGGGACGGATCTTTACTTTGAGTGTTTAATTGAAGCCAATCCACCAGTTCACAAAATAGACTGGCGTCACAATGTAAGTTCAACTTCTTTTCCTGCCAACGGTAAAGCCGAAAATATACTCACAATAGTCACAATTCGATAAAACAAAGTAAAGTTTCCCTGTCATTGTCATCTGTCATTTTGCCTTGGTTGGTTCATTCCGAAATGTGACAATTGTTTTGAAATTAAATGAAAAGACGACCGTTTTGTTGATTTTTTTCATATCTTTTCTAAGGTTCTTTGCTTTGATGACTTGACTCAAATTCATGTGGATGTGTGTACAATTGTACAATGTTTGTTTTTTTTTCTGTATATCTTTTTTTGCAGGACAAGTTACTGTTACCGAGCAAAAATGCGGGGATCGTGATTTCAAACCAGAGCTTGGTGTTGCAGAAGGTGACGAGACTACAAGCCGGAAATTATAGCTGTCTAGGTCGGAATCAAGAAGGGAACGGCGAGAGTCAACCTTTCTATTTGGATATTCTTTGTAAGCATTGCATAGGCATTCATGTATAAATAGTAACATCATCATGTAAATATAAATCATTAATATTACATGAACACATGCTCTCTCCCTCGTCATATAATTGTGTGTGCACTCTGTCATTTCTATTCTGAATACTGAGAATTCCACTAGTTCGTACTTCATGTCAACCGCCAAGGTATCACTGAAAAAACATGATAAATGTCGAGCCAGTTCCTCTACTCATTTTCCCACTTGTACTACTTTGTAGTTTCCAAGGATTCAAATTTACATTTCCCATCGTTCCACTTCGAACTACTTATTTCTACTTATATAAATTGAGTCGAGAGCAAATCAAATTTTTAAACATTTCCTCCCTCCTCCATCTTTTCATTCATGTTACGTTTCTTCTACTCTTGGTTCAGTTTTCCAATTGCTCCATTTTTCATTTCTCATTTTCATCGCGCAATAGTCAGGAAACTCTTACCATTTGTTTCAATTCCCACTGAAAAATTTATGCACCGCTAGAACACAATGTTGAAAATTTGGATTTGGATCCGGAAATGCACTCGAAGCGGTCGGATTTGTTTCCCTTGGAAATATAACAGGAGCAGATTACAGATATGAGGGAAAGGCGTTCTAACGTGTAGTTAATGCAGGCGTCGATATTCAAAGCCTGCGTGTATAAAATGGAATAAATGGAACGAAGAAAGAAGAAAAAAACGGGAGAATAGCGAGCAAGATGACAACGAGGACGACGAGGATGACGACTTACATGATGGCTCAACGTTAATTTCCATAATTTATTTGACGTCAATGTTTCCCTGGAGAACATTTTTATGCTCGTCTTGAGTAAACCGCTCTTTCAAAGGTTCCCAAAGACCCAAACCAACTCAACTATAGCTGTAACAGAGGCCTGTACATTGCATAGAAATTCTAAATTCTCCCCTCCTCCACTTTCACTTTCTTCTTGAGAAAAATTGAACTGCCATATAATTCCGAGTCTGCTTTTACTTTTACACACCGTTGTCGGGAAGGGAAATCTACAAGTTTTCCAGCTCGTGTGTGTCAGTCCGTTAGTTTTGGGCTTACAGAATTTCCCCATCTTTGACATACTCCAAGTGTTCAGTATTTAGATCTGAATAGTTTGACTGTGACTCCATTTCCATTTTCATACATTCAACAAAAAGAAATCCTTCTTCTTCTTCTTCTTCTGTCTTCTCTTCTCTTCTTTTCCTTGTTATTTTCATGTGACTTGATTTTCCAGTTGGACGACTCCATGAAAAAGATATGCGTGACACAACAATACGAACCCTGCTCAAAAGTTCACAGTAACCTTTTCAAAACAATGGCCTCGGCTTTTCATTTCCTGTATGCGTCATGTACAATCCTCTATTCATATCGTACTTTGGGTACATTGAGCGTATGGAGTGTGTTGAGTTCCGCTCAAAATCTTACTGTGAGGAAGATGCGTGAAAAGAAACACGCACAGAGAGAAAGAGAGAGTTGGAGTTGATGAAGACAGAAATGGTGGACTGAAAACTAAAAACACCCGAATAAAAATGATGTAGTTTTAAACTGTCACACTTTTCCCCCAACAAACCGACAAACTTTGTAGTTCAAGTCATAATCATAATCATGATTCAACTTGACGCAATTTGAGTCGACTTGGCGGACGTTTCACATTTTACAAACTCTCACAACTTTTGAGTTTGTAGTATACAGTTCAGTGCGATTATCATTACGATGAGTATGATGAGGAGAGAGAGAGAGAAAGAGAGAGAGAACGAAAGAAACCCCGAGCTTTTTTTAAGGTTCCGGTTCTGGAAGGAAAATAAGGAAAGAGAAAAAAGGCTAGTGCTGATAAACCCGGAGATTGTTTGTGTAGAAATAGGACATGTAGCACACAAAAAATTGTATATTGCGCAATAGATTACCAGGGGGAGAAATGGAAAGAACAAGGAACAAGAAAAGTTTGAGCATTCATTTCGTTTTTGAATCAAGATTGTTGTAATTGCGAGTATTTGTACGGAATACAGAATGCAGATAGAGCGGACACATTTTTGTCTTTGTAATTCAAGTGTCCCACCATCATCATCAGGACAACAAAGAAATCCCGACTTTCTCATCATCCTTATCCTCATTCTCATTACATTTGAATAATACATTGCCGATTTGAATGCACCGCAAAATATACCCTGCGAGTTTTTATCTCGAGCTACAACTTGTCCGTCAACTTGTTGAACGTAAAAAACGTGAGCTGACAGGGAACAAGTGCAGAGTTTTATCATAATTTTACGATCACAATCCTCCCCAACACCCAAAACACGAACACAATCATTTTCATGGAAAAATAATCGGAAACAGTTGATGACTCATGGAATTTTTTTTCTTTCTGTATATATGGATATATATATGTATTATTTGTTTACAGACTCACCAGCCTGTCGCCCCAACCAAAATCGCGTGCACGGAGTAGCAAAATTGGAAAACGCAAATATAACGTGTGACGTGGATGCAAACCCTCCTCAAGTCAAGTTCCGCTGGACCTTTAATAATTCAGCGGAGAGTAATGACGTTCCCACTACTCGATACAGGTGAAACATTTCAAATTCACTCATTTCCTTTTATTCATTGTGTGTGAAAAAAGCATTTGTTTATGATTTCATTAGAGCTTGAATGAAAGTTAATACAAAAATAAATATTGCAATTAGCTTGAGATTTTGATAAATTTCCGACTGGTTTTGGTTAGGATTCAGTTCAAAATCTATGTAGGAAAACAAAGAAAAGGGAGTGTGAAATGGGGAAATGTATAAAATGATCATTTGATTGCATGTATTTGGGAATATTTGAGACGAGCTATTTATCATGAGGAAGTAAAATGTGGGGATGAGAGAGAGAGAGAGAGAGAAAGAGAGAAGAGAGCCAGGAAAGAGATTGTGATTTTAAAGTTTAATGTTGCCCAGGGATTTTCATGCACAGTCTAGCAAGCAAATGGATTCAGATAAAAAAAATTATGTCTTTTCCCTTCTCTTCGTCTCCATCTTTGCTCGAGCTTAATGGTGTTGGCTAACTTTACCCGCTGGGTTGGCGAAACGACAAAAATATGACCATGGCTATGAGTTTTTCTCTACTAGGTACTTCTACTTCCAGTTTGCTAGTTTGAGTTCCAATTGTATGAAAATATGGAGTTTTTTTGGAGTATGGAGTAGAATTCACCATGCTCACTTAAATTCCTATGTGTATTTTAGCATGAAGAAATTCACTATACATATCTCCACTCCTCTTCATTTCTACTTTCTCTCTCTCTGTCTTTCTCTCTCTCCTTTCTGCATTCATCCCAACTTCCACTCATATCTGTATTCATGAGAGAAAGAAGGCAGAGAAAAATAGCTTCATTCAACTCTCCAAATATACGCAGAGAGATATCTCACAGTACTCAACCAACCAACCAACCAACCTCAAAACCAGCCAAAATACAGAGAGATTTCCCATATTCTCCAATCTGAATCCAAGAGACACGAGATTTCGGATTTTGGAGCCAGAGAAAGCTGAATTTTGGAAAGTTAGTTGGGAATTCAGAAGCAGAAGCAGAAACCGCAGCACAACCAAAAAAACAAAAAAGCCGAGAGTCCTTGAATCCGAGCCAAATGGTTGTTGAGCAGGTCAAAGGGCATCCCCGTCGTTAGACGATAAATGGTTTTCCTTTTACAAATCAATTATCCAACATTACCCTTCATTTCAAACCGGGGAAATGAAAATGAAAATCTCTCTCTCTCTCTCTCTTTGGCCATCTTTTCTTGAAATCATATTGCATCTACATCTACATCTAAATCTACAACTACTAAAATAATAAATAAACCAAAAAACGCCTTCTGAATGAACTCTAAATTTCACTAATTAATTTTAAAGTTAATTTGAAATGTAAATAAAAATATGAATGTCCATGCAGCAGCAGCAGCATCTGATTAGGAATACTCAGAACGTAGACAAAATCCTCTGCTTCTTTCAGCCTCTGCTCATATACATATCGTACATATTTAGAATTCACAGAGTGTAGGCTCCAAGCTCGACATTTATAGATGCGAGAAAAGAGTTGAGAAGGACAACGATAGTGTAGATACATAGACATACAGACGGACGAGGTTCCAGTTGTATACGCAACACAGCACACACTGTATACGAAAACTGGAGAGACGAGCCCGAAAGCAATTCCGGGAATTATTTCCCAGTTGGTGGACTCAAAGCCGTCTTTTCTTTGGGTAAACAAAATCTGCTAGACTTGATTCCTCTGTAGAAATCTTGCTTGTGGTCTGGTCGTCCAATCTCTCTCTCTCTCTCTTTCTGTGGCTCTTCCAGTGCATTTCAAGTTGAAAGAACGGGAACTAGAACAAAGCTCTGTAGTAGTATCTGTACCATCTCCCCATTTGAAAGTACCAAACACACATTCATATGTACATATGAATTTCCTCCATATAAAATACGTATTCCTCCAGACTAAGTGAATGAATAAAGTAAAGAACAACCTCGGGCTGTAATAAATACAAAGTAGGAAATACCAAATAGGAAATGTACACACACACATATGCACGCATAAATGTGTACAGTACACGGGGAAACGGAGCTCGTCCTATCATTTTGAACTCTGTAACATTTAATAAAATGTTTCCCAGTCTCATTTGCTCCATGTTGTTCCCCTTATTTTATTCTTCCTAGCCCTGCACATTCAAAATTCAAAAACGTGGATACCTATAATCCAATACAGATATATCTGTATAGACAGAAAAGCAAGGCGCATCTCTGGCCGGGTTCTTCATTATTTTCATTATTTGTAGGGAAGTATTTTGGATTTTGACTGCCAAATGAACAATCATTGGTGGAGTTGCAGTTTGCAGTACTCATTGAAAATGAGTTTGCTCTTTTTTTGCAGTGAATTGTTTACAAAACATATAGGCAGGATTGACATGAGTAAATGACAAATAATGAGTACACAAGAAATATAAATAAGTACAGACTACAGATAGATAATAAAAACCAGGAAATGCGACGATAGAGAATTTCCTCGTGCAAGTTTTGTTGATGTTGATATGAGTCAATATGAGAGTGAGAGAGAGAGAGAAAAAGAGAAAGAGCAGGGGATAATATTAAATAAAGGAGATGAATGTAGTTGCTAAATCGGAATTCAGGGTTCAATATCAGCAAGCCATATTGCTGCCGTGAGGCTGTATGTGTAATATCAAGTAATGGTATGTAGTTGTTGGTGGTGTCAGTGTCAGTGTCAAATGAAATTTTCTCTTTGAGCTCTGTCTTTAGCTTTATGCTTCCTTTGCCAGCAACAAACTTTATTTGAATACACACAGACAGGGCAAGTGGACGCTCTGATGCCACGCACGCACCCACCCACACATACAAACAAGCACACAAATGAATATATATGTACAGAAACCCACTGTTTTTGACTAATGCAGCCCGGAACACAGCAGCAACTAATAAAGAAAAGGGAAAAGGTTGTTTATTAGTTGCTGTACGTGTGGACTCCACTGGGGGCTCTTTCTCTTTCTGTTTTTTTTGTACATATGTACACAAACATACTCACAAACATACTCACTCTCCCGTGGTCGTCTTGTTTAATCCTCCGTCCGCCGTCCAGTGAAACAAGTATGAACATGAACTTGACTGTAATCCATCAAAGGAGTGACAACCAAATGATTTTAATATCGAAAGTGAAAATATCGTATATACGTATACATATGAAAAATATGTACATAGTACGATAGACTGTGAACTGTACTTTGTTTATTAATCATAGTTATTATAGTTATATGTACTTCTGACTTCGACTGCACACAAAAGTCACAGCTAGTGTGAAAAATATTCAATATGAAAATCCCCATTTCCCTTGGCTGGATTTGTATTATTATCATTATCTATTATAAGAAAAAACACTCAACACGCTTTTTGTAGAAGCTAATTACAATTTTTATCGTTGTCATGATATTTTTTTTTTTGCTGTGGGTATAATTGATATTTAATGTGAATGACTAATTTGTGAATTGTGTGGATTGTGTAGGAGTTCGGGTACGCGGAGTATCGTGACGTACACACCCGTGACTGAGCTCGACTATGGTACACTACTGTGCTGGGCCACAAATAAAATCGGTCCGTTTTCATACTCACATTCACGTTGTCTATGCACATTTTGATGTGGGGATAAGCAATGTCAATCATGTGGATTTTTTTTGTTTTGATCTCATTATTGTAGGTGATCAGCGAGTGCCCTGTGTTACCCATATTATTTCAGCAGGTACGCTCACATTCTCCATATCTAAATATATTCACATCATTTCAAAGGAATGAATGACAAAAATCTTATTCAAAGGAGTTTCTCATGTCTAATTGCCAATTACTTGAAAAATTTTGAGTCGTTATGAAATGAAATCCAAATTTGAAAATTCCAAGCCATAATAGCAATTAGTTAAAAGTGACTTGGAAGGAAAAGAGATTGAACAAACAAAGAGGAAGCGCGGAGTATTCAGTGAGCTGTAAATAGATTCTGATGAATTTCCTATCTAATTATGAGACTTGTAATTCAATTTTTGAATCGATTTAAAGTAAACTTGTGCAATAATTCTCATTTTAATTATTTGAGTTTTGAAATATCGTAGTCAAAACTCAGTTATTTATATATTATTATACCATGTGAATTTAGAACTAGAACTATCATTTGATTCTGATACATTCCCAATTACCAATTAACCGAGATTTACGATAATGACAAAGACTCGAGAGTTTTCCTCTTGTGGTATTGGAGGACAGGGAAAGTTAGTTGTTCGTTGGGAGTTGTCATATCAGTACAATGTACATATTTACAATTCAGAATCTACATACACTCATTCAAACTCATTTGTATTCCATTAGAATAATAGGAAAATGCAGTAATAATGAGTTTCTATTACTAATGAGACAGTCCATAGGAAATTTCTATCCACGAACCAAATGTTCATTACTCATAATTTATCGTTGCTCGTTCTCGTTCGTTCACCTTGTCGTTGCTCCCTTCCCCTTGTTTTTACTGAGCTCTAAAGCTCCCGTCACAACACAAGATTTAAATTGTCGATCCAAATACAGATCCAGGTACTGATTACCTGTACGTCATTTCCCTCGCATTGTGCGTGTCTGTCGAAAACTTGATCAAAATAGGATCAAAACATTGAAACATCAAAATATGAAATCCCGTTGAATGAATTTGGGCAAAGTTCTACCTGAGTCGAGTATCTGTACTCTGCGTGTGTGTGTGTGTCATTCCTATTCCCATTCTATATTTTAATCCGGTAACGGAAAGTATTATCAATAGAATAGAAAAGAGACTGATAGCATCAGTATTAGCTGTAGATTGGGAAATGGAGAGAGAGAGAGAGAGAGAGAGAGAGAGAGAGAGAGAGAGAGAGAGAGAGAGAAAAAGTGAAAGAGAGTGAGAAACTTGAAAAGTGGCAGTCGCTTTTACTACATACTGAAACTACTTGAATGAGACTGCAACTGCTGTTTGTTTCTCGCTATAGTGTGGGGGTTTTTTGGAGAGTGTCATGTCTAAATTCTAAATTTTAAAGAGGCAAAACAAGCCTGGAGAGTCTCAGGGGAGAATCCTCTTTCTCTTTCTCTTTCTCTCTCTCTCTCTCTCTCTCTTTCTATTTCTGTCTCTATGCAAGTTCTAGTTCGCGTATTATTTAAATACTTTGCTGTTATCCGTATGGTTATTGCAATGAATCCCTCTCGTACCTTGGAAATTTCCAATTTGTCCACATTTAAGTACATACTAATTTCCCAGCTAATGTATTCACGTAGGAGATTTATTACGCCGAGCCATGTAAATAAATAATGGGAAGGGAAAAAGTAACACGTTTACCGGTGCGTACACAGAAACAGATAGAAGAACAAACCTTCTCGCTACACATGCAGATAGTTTGTAGTTGTTTGTAGGTACTTTGTATGTAGTTTGTACCTACTTTCCATACGAGTGTTTGTGTGTGTGTATGTCTTTTCGTAAATTTTCACTATGCAGCAATTCACAATAACATCCACTTCACTCCAACGTAGTTTCCCCCTCTGTCCCATTTCATACTTATCGCCCTCATTTATTTTCAGAATTATTCTTCCAAGATACAAATAAATCAAGTGATAAACATATACACATTATACACACGCTAATTTAAAGGTTCGTTCACGATTTATTTTCAAGTCCTTGGAATTGGAATTGGAATGGGAAACATCCCCTCGTCGTTCATTTCATTCACTCCTCTCACCTGAATTTCCTCGTCGACTCGAAAAATCCAATTCAAATCACGTGATGAAACAAACTCGGGATTTTTGTCCCATTCTCATTTTTTGAATATGTAAAAGTCATTTTGAATTAAGAAAAAATATTTATGGTGAATGTGTACAAAAAGAATTGAACTAATGGATGCTGGATCATTGGATAAATTCTGTGTTTTTTATGAATAGGTCGTCCGGACACGGTACACAATTGTACTCTAGCCAATCACTCGACCGAGTCCTTTTTTCTACAGTGTAGTGAGGGTTTCAATGGTGGCCTGACGCAGTCCTTTGTCCTCGAATTGTATGACTCCCAGTCACACAAAATTCGAGCCAATATGACTACTAGTGTTCCCGTATTTAGTGTTAATGGCCTCGAGCCTGGACTCTCATTCCTGGCCCATGTATATGCCTTCAATAATAAGGGACGCTCCGAAGCAAGCGTCATCTCCGTTTTTACTATAAGACTACCCGAAAAAATACTCACCCGGGAAAAAGGTACGTGTTTTTCCTTATTCATTCTTTTTTAATACTAGCTCTATGTATTCCATTTGAAACGGCAATTGCATACAACCATATCGTATATCGTAAAGATACATACTATATGATCTCAAGTGTGTAAGTGTAAACATAGGGAACTCATTTCACTACTAACTGTATTTCAAGTGTCAAGTAATTTAGAGTTGCCACGAGGTAAAAGACAAATAAAAGTCATCTGTTCACACGAGCACAAAGTCTCGACGACTCCCTTTGACACAAATAAGAGAAAAAAGTTTTACAAAATGTTCCAAACCGACAGTATCTGTATGTATAGAGTGCAATGGAATCGTCAAGCAAATGGGGGAAACAAATGGAAATAATAAAAACTCTCGTGACGAGGTAAAATAGAATAGAGGCAGTCGACAACAGTTGTAGTCGTGGAAAATTCTCCCAAATTCCCTTGATCCCTCGTGTTTCCTCGGTTGCATGAAAATGGAAATGAAAGCGACTATGAAGTCACCGTGGAAACAAACAATATAAATTCTATGGTGTGGATCATATCATTCCTTTTACGAGGCTACAAAGTCAAAGTCAGAGTGAACCTTCTCTCACTTCCCCCCCTCCCCCCCTCCAATTCATAGATAGAAAACCCAGATACTTGAGTGCTAAAACTATAGCTGTATGTACAATGGAAATAGAAATAGAAATAGGGAATGGATGGAGGAGAAATTGGTGTAAAACAGGTGAAATATGCTTAGGAAACTCATTTATTTATGAAGGTAAAGTCAAAACCATTGTGTAATCCATCATCTTCTTGCATACTTTTCCCCCCCCAAAGTGTGGAAACTCGATTAACGAGTACTTAGCAGCTTTCAGCCCGCCCCTTGTCTTTTCCTTTTCGTTTCTTTCCCTTTCAACATGTACATAAAGAGAAAGTTTGTATTGTCTATAGTCTTTTGTATTTTCATTATGGATATTTATATATGTCATTTGTTTATCATATAAATCCAAGGATTAATTCCCTATATTTCTCATCTTCTTCTTTTTCTTACTCAATGTTTTGACATTGACATCTGTTGCTCACCTGTCTCTGTATGTATGTGTGTGTGTTTGTGTGTGTTTGATTTGGTTGGGTTTTGGGTCCGGAGGGAGTAGGAGTTTGAAAGTTGAGCCGAGTTGATACTCCACGTCTAAAAGTATTTATGGGAAAAGAAAGAAGTTTTGTCTTTAATCTGAATTTTAATCCGACTGTTAAAGAGTTGAGAAAGTATCCGTGTCAGTATCTTTGAAGGCGGAGGAAGAGATGAAAGGGATCGAGAGATAGAGAAAGGGAATCATTGGGACTGGGAGAAAATAATGAAGGAAGAGAGAGAGAGAGGAAGAACGAGAAAAACTCTCAAAGTACATACAACAAAGAGGAATAGGAATTGGACCAAGAACTAAGAGCCAAGTGAACAAGAAGGCGACAAGAGGACAACCATCGTCTATCCGTCTCTCATCCTTTGTTGTTCGCGCGTTCTTTTCCTCTCCTTTTTTTCTTGGCCAGATTTCCTTTTCTTTTCTCCTTCTTTCACTTTCACTTTCCTTTCCTCTCATCATCATCCCTTTCATTTTAGTTCTGTACTGTAGATGGAGTATTGCTGAGGCTGTTAGTGTTTTGTTATGCTCTCGTTGTTACAGATACTTTCCTTCCCAGTTTAACATTCTCTCTATTTACACATAGTATTTAAGAGCTACCGACTGTCCTGACTTTCTCTCCTTATTCTATGTAAGATTCTCACTCTATTTGTGAGGAATTTATCTGTACGTACTTTTTTTCCTTTTGACTACAGATGATATGAGAAAAGATGACGCCATTCCCATCATTTTCTTATTCCTTTTTTCTCTCTCTCTCTCGTCATAGTGAATGCTCCTTCTTTTTGTTGTTCTCCTCCTCCGCCGTTGTCTTCCTTTTTCTCTCCATCGTTGTTTCTTGGACGGTAGGGGGAACTTTTTGAGGCTTGTTCTTGTTCGTCTGTAAATGCTTCAGTTTTCTTGTATACAGACGGAAAAGCAAAACAGTGTTTTCGTCTCGCTCGCTCACACACTCGAATCCGCTTTTTCCTCGTTTTTTTTTTTTGTTTGCTTTTTCCCTTTCTTCAAGTTTTGTTTCTTTTTCTCTCCTCTCGCTCTCTATTTTCCCCATTCAAGAGCTGTTCGGTCTTTGGTGTAAGTACAGGATTTCTTTCCTTCCGTATTCCGTACAGTTCTCACAGGGTTCATTTGTACGTGTGTATACGTACAGAATATATTGTACAAGGATAAAAGAGGAAGGAGAGAGAGCGAGAGAGAGAAAGAGAAAAGAGGGGGAGAGGAAAGGAGAGAAAAATGAGAGAATGAGAGACTTAAATTCTGGGAACACAACGGCCATATCGAGTCGACGACTTACGATTAGTAGTAACTAAGCCTATATAAGTTTACCCAAAAAACAACTTACTACTCACTACTCCCTTGTTTCTTCCCTTCTCTCCTCGTCGTTTCCCTTTCTCACCCTCTCCATCGTCTATTTCCATTCCTCCTTTTGGCCTGGGCTCTATTCACAATACTTTCTCTTACCATTAGACATTGGATATTTCCATTGTTTTTTTTTCTCAGAGGATATTTATAGTTCACGGCTTACATGTGTATGAGGGAGTTGTATTGGGACTGACAATAGTGCGCGCGTGTGTGTGTGTGTGAGGGTGTACAGTTTCCATGATGGATCTTTCTGAATCTACATGTACATACATATTGCACATGTTTGCAGGAAGTGTTTGTGCATAAAGGTTGTATAAGGGATCGATAGCCTTGACGGCATGTACAGAATCAACAACCAACAGAGGGATATGATGTTCAATATGTTTATGCGAAATGAATAGTTTATTCCTTGTTGGGGTGGATGATGGATTCTTCAAGGGAGCTCAAGTAGAAAGTCTCGTGGAGCGCGAGGGAAAGTGACAAAGGTTTTCTTCTCCACTTCACATTTTTTTCTGTGCAGAATGTAAATAATATTCAAAATTTCGAAAAGGTTTGTAGCTTTTGTTTTAGTCCACTTTGTGCGTGAGGAACGTCAAGTCCGTTGGTGTTAGATAATTTTAGGCGTTGAGTTTATTTTTGGACATAGGCAATGAGAATAATTCTTGAAATTAAGGGAGTTTCTGTGGTAAAAAAAAAGGAATTCATGTTTGATGCTTGTACAATCAATTAAACCAGAGCCGCCATAATACATTCTCTACATCTCGCCATTAGAGTTTGTTTTCAAAATTGGACTTTCGTCAAATTGAGTCATTCGGAAAGATGCTTAGCTAGTAGCCTTGCAATAAGATAAAAATCCCATAGTTTAAAGAGTCATTGCATGCTCAACAAAAAGTGTTTGAAAGCATGTTCATTCACGTTTTACTGTCGGCTTTTCATATCCAGTTTCCCTCAAGTACAGAGTCCGAAAATGGAAGAGTTTGTGTGTAGGCATCTCCACGTGGAGCAGGATTTAATGTACACAGATAATGTACAAGTTTAAACTTAACTCAAAAAGAAATTGTATCTTAGTGGAATGTACCGTCTCACTCTGTGATCTCCTCGGTTTTGCGGTACAGAGTTGACGGTGGTAATTACTTGGAGAGAGTTCCATTTCTGTCACAGCATTTTATGTAAATGCTCAAGTGGTTCCCCCATCCTCATTGCAGTCCTCGTTGTGTGTCTACCATGATTATTATGGCCTCTCATCTTTTTTCCTTTCTTCTTTCCCCCCCCCCCGCCCCCCGTTTCTTGCCCATCCAATTGTTCTCTTACAAAAAAATTCTGTACATTGTTGGTAATTACTTTGGCTTGAATGCTCCAAACTCCTTGAGAACAACTGGAAAAGACAGAGGGGAAACTCAGTTTGGGACTTCGTAATTTTTCCCAATGATCTTACCTCTAAGTTGAATCGAAATTAGTTTGGCGTTTGACTAAGAAACGACGAATTTGGGAAATGTGAAAACAGGTATCGTACATGTGGATTACGTTGAAGGATATCGAGTCTCCAACTGCTATTTATACGTAACGGAGCGAGGAAATAAATTTACAGTTGTATATTTAGGGGGTAGGAAATGTGAGGAAATGGCAATAGCGAAAACATAAAGATGAACAAGATGCAGAGAGAATCTGACTCGTATTTCTTTAATATTTCCCTAAGAAAAGTTGGGGGTGGCTAAATATGTGTGAGTTTGTGCGTGTAGGAGTTAAGAAAAGAGACGGCGCTCAGAACCCACGCTGAAAAGGAAGCGTAAGTAAAAAGAAAGAAAGAAGGGAAAGAGAAACGAAGGGGAAAAGAGCTTGAGGACTAAAAAGGGGGGAACAAAAGACAATTTTTTAATTTAACTCCCTCCATCTCTCTTCAAAAAGAGAGGAAAAAAGTCGTCGTTAGGTCTTAATTACATTCGAGCATTATCTTTCTGCCTTTTTCTCTCTGTGTCTCTCTCTCTCTTCTCGTTTTTTATTTTTGAGTTTTATGTTCACTTTCCAGACAGATATTAAACTTGCCCTGATAGTCAACATACTCTCGTACCTACATATAGGTTTGTGTATGAGAAATTTTAGATTTTGAGTGGATAGTGGATTTCTCGAGTTCGAGTGACTTGAACAAATTATCTCAAAAGGGTTTCTCTTATCCATTTCCTCGTCCTTTTCTTTCTTTCTTTCTTTTGACAGAGAACAGCAGAGAGTTGAGTTTTTAATGCAATTTATTTTTAATTTACTGTCAGATTTTTCAAGTATATTCTTCACGATCAAAACAGTGCGGTGAATCGCATAAGGAAAGTATAAATTAAATTGGAGTAGATCTGTTTTCAGAACGTCACACACTCACCAAACATTTCACCTTTTTTTCAACCAGCAAATTCTAAATACAAAATGCCTCAACAACTGCCCTTTTTATAGATGTCCTCCAGCCGCATGTCTACGAAAAATTAATTAGATTTGAATTAAAAACAATTTTAATAGTCAATTGAATTAAAAATTAGGTCTGTATGAGGAGTAGAACACAAACTGTGCAGAGAACTTTGAATTGACATCACATATGTCTAAGGATTGTTATGTCAAACTTGAAAACCCATCTTTTTGGTCTGGACTGGACTTTCAAGTTTCAAATCTTACAAACTACAAAATACACTATGACAAAAAAAACTTTCTCTGACTTTCCTCTTCATTGTTTTTTCTCCCTCTCTCTCCCTCTTCTTGTGTAGCTTTAGAGTTTTATTTGGAAAACTTCAAAGGCATTATTTAACAGATTTTTTTTCGTTCTATTTGTTTTTGGTTCCATTTTATTTTCTGACGTGTTTCTTTTTCTCTTCTCTTCTCGTTCTTCTGTTGACTCCTAAAATGTTGTGATAGCGATAACGATATTGGGCTTTATTTTTGAGTCCCTCAGTTTTTTTTCTTCTTGAAGTTTAACTTCATGTTCAAGTTAAAGTTTTAGTTGTGTGTCTTATTTTTATGAGGATAGACAGACTCACGGAAATGGAGAGAAAGTACAAGGGAAGATAAAACGATTCGTCAGAGTCAGTAAAGACCGATCAAAAGTTCTTCATTCAAGTGGAAAAACAGAACCGTCAACGACGTCGTCCATCGTCAACTCTTGTCCCTGTCCCAAAGAGAGAGAGAGAAAGAGAGAGAGATGAAGAAAGTGAAAGTAGATCTCGACTGAACAATAAACTAAATAAAAGTTAGCAATCACTGTTATGTTTTCTCTGTCCTTGTCGTTAGTTCTAGTTGAAGTTGGCTCATATGTGTGCGTGGGATGTCAACGAGAATGTACACACGGCGTATTTTTCTCGTCTTCACTGTCACCACAAATCCAACTGTCGTCGTTTGTCCTTTCGATTTGTTTTCATTTTTCTCACTAAAAGCAATCATATTTTCATAGACTTCCATTCTAAGTGTAAGAAGACTGTCAACTATTTCAGAGTTTCTTTAAAACGGATAAAAACAAGTTTGAAATAAAAACAATTTTCTCTTTCACTCAGCTCCAAAATGCAATCAAATTCCGTTTAATCACAAAACTTTAAACCTTATTAAAAAAATGAATGAACTAGTCTCGTTTTTCGTATTACGAGTAAATTGGAAATTTTGAATCCGGGAGTGAATTGACAGCCTAAACAATTCTTCATATTCCAAGGGAAGCAACAGAGGAGGAAGAGAGAGAGAGAGAGAAAGAGGGGGATTTAACTAAGCATGTTGGTGATAGTGAGAATCCGTGATTTCCTCAGCCTCGTATCTATTATGCATGAGGATAGAGGGGGAGAAAATTCACTCATTTAATTTACACCATAAATTTAGCTGATTCCCATACACTTCCCTTTGTATCTCTTGATGCATAGAGAAAAAACATTGAGAAGCGAGAACCATCCGAATCTTCCCTTTTATTAGTTTTTACACGGGAATCTCTTGTAGACCTACAACTCTTTAAATGTTAATATACACCAAATGAGTAGGCTGAACTCTGAACAGGTTTGTTTCATGTGAATTCAAAATTGAAAACACCGTTCCCATTTACTCTCTCTCTCTCTCTCTTATTGTAAAAACAAAGTGAGGCTACGAGGAGTTGTAGTTTGTACATACTCCAGAGCGAGACGGTGCTGAGTTTTTACCGAAAACAGCAAACTTGTCTCATTTTTAAATATATTTTCTTAAACTTTCTTGGAGAGAAATATTTGTAAAGTTGGGAAATTAAAATTTTGATATGTACAAATAATAAAAATAAAAAAATCTCGGTCTGGTTCATCATCTTCTTCGTGTGGAGAAAGTTGGGTAATCTAAATCTGTAATGGTTTCACATGCTACACTCTGTACAGGATTATTCATTTTGTGCGTGTGGGTTTCCTACTTAAATGCATCGATATCCATATCAAGGCCCAGAAAATCAACAGAGAACTATAACCACAAACTACAACAGGTCACACAACACATGTTGCAAAAATGCAAATTTAAAATAAATTTCCTCGGAAACTTATGAAAAGAAAAATGAAAAACTTCTCACACACACAGACAAGATGAGTGTACAGATTTCCATTTAAAATCAGACACAAAAGAATCCTAATTTCGCTTCCCATATGTTTTTGGTCTGATATTAAAAGTTTTGGGGTGGTGGGAAGTCATCATAACTCAACAATAGAAATCTTAACTGCACGTGTATTTAAATTATGAACCACGCCGTTCACAAAGCTCATTTTCAATTCAAATCCTACGTGCAAAAATAATTTTATATTGGTATTCAGCAACGTTCTGACACGTGACGTCAGATTGAGAGCAATGCAATAGCAACACGAAACGGCTACATTCATCACGAGAAAGGAGTTCAAAAAAATAGGGGAAATAGAAAATAATTACATTCCGCAAATAAAAACCGAGGATCGGATCAAATTTCTTATAAAGAAGATAAAGCTCGGCAAAGTTCTCGAAGCAATCTCATATTGTTCCCATTGAAATATGAGAATGAAATGATGAAAATATGCAAAGGAAAGTAGATGGAAAAAAAACACTCTTGGATTTTTTTAAAATACATAAAAAAATTTATACTCTTGAGCCATTTCCCTTTCCATAAACCTCACATAGAAATTAAGGAGAGAGAGAGAGAGAGTCAAGATTGTGCTTACATTCTCTCCCTATATCCATCATTTGGAATTTCCTTTTCACCCACAAGAAAGTTGCCGAAGCGAAATCACAAAGATTACATGAGAATTATTATTAATTTCGAATAAAATTAAAGTAACTTGAGAATATCTGTACGAGCCAAATTTGGCCAACTCTAAAAAAAAAAAAAAAAATCTCGAGATAAGGCAAATGAAATTTAATATAAGCTTTTCCCCTCTCTCTCAGTCTTGATGATTTCTTTTGGAAAACTCAACTCAAAGATTGTAGATGGTAAAAATTGAACAGAGGAGAAGAGGAAGAGGAGGAGGAGAGATAAGTAGAAATTCAAGCTCGTTGTATTCACCATTTGAAGATTTGAGATTAGAGATTTTGCATGGATGATGATGCTGATGCTGATGCGGATGCCGATGCCATTTCATGTCATCCTATAAATAAGCAACTTGGGGGAAAATATATGTAGAGAACAAGTGTGTGTATGTGTACGTATGGATGGGAGGAATATCGTAACATAACTGTGGACTAAAAGACTGGAGATAGCTACCAAGTACCAGTTGAATCCCCAAAGACAGAAATGAGGAAGTGATGGAGAGACAAAGAGAGAAAGAGATGGGATAAGATGTGAAAGTAGAAAGTGGGAAGAGGAAGAAGGAGAAATAGGTTCTATCAGTATGGCATACTTGAAAGTTGAAGTAGAAAGTAGAAATAGCATCCGTCCATGAGGTTCTGCTTACCTCCCCACATAATTTAATCTTTTCAATCTCTTTCTCTCTCTCTCTCTCTATCTATCTTTCCTTCTTTTCCCTTAATACTCGAGTACTTCCTGACCTTCTTTTTCTTCCGCCGATTTCTCTTTCATTCCCTTTTTATTCCCTTCAGTCTAAAGTCTAAACTTAATCCGAGAATAAAGGATCAGCGATTCAATAAATGTGAATGTTTTTTCTCGAATGGTAAATGAAGCTAATGTGTAGATTCCTCATCGTCACACGGTCACACACACAAGAAACTTCAGTACCTGATCCAAAGCGGAAGCTAACAGTTGGAAACTTGAGGTTCTCTTTTGCCATTTCACATTTTCACTTTCATTTTCATTTTCATCATTCTAAATCTTCATCTTCATACGGTGGGCGAGCTTTCACTGAGAAAATTGGATGGAGATAAAAATTATGTGGGCGTTTTTTTTATGAGAGAACGTTTGATTATGATTTTGATCATGATAACATTTATTGATTGATGAAAATGCTCAAGTCTAAATTCTCTATTTCTTCATTGCCGTTGGCAGTTAGCTCCAATTCCAACTTCCATATTCGACGCTTATCTCGATACTTTCTCCCACTTTCCTCTCCTTCTCTGTACCGTTTTTGAGTGCACACTGGATCATCATCATCATCAGTTGGCCACTTTGAATCTTCTTCCATCTCCAATCTTTCAAATGATTCTGTTTTGAGAGCCTCTGGTTATATTTTTTTACTATTACAAATTTTATTATTGGTATTAGCATGTTTGAAAAAGAAATTATCTTTTCTACTACGATCTTAATTGCAAAGTACCAAAAGACTTTCCTCTTTTTAAAATCCAGATCAGGGATTTCAATATTTTCTTCTTTGTCTATTACATTATTTCTCCGTATTTTCTATGCTCAAGAACTGTCTCCTCTACTTTTCAACTGTGTTTTGTTTACACTTCTTTTAATATGTTTTAACACTCGAGGTTAGAATTTCTTTATTCATATCATTTTGCGTTTCATATTTCAAATGGAGATGCTCTGCGCATGTTTTTTCTTCTGTGTATTTATTAATCTGTGTAATTTGATCTGTGAAATCAAAAGCAAACAGTGAAGACAGATAGAGAGAGAGAGAGAGAGAGAGAGAGAGAGAGAGAGAGAGAGAGAGAGAGAGAGAGAGAGAGAGAGAGAAAAAACTAGGTCAGTTTTCAAAACGGAACAAGAGCTGTCGAAGCATATTTTGGCTTCAAAGAAAAAAATTATTTTAAACTCCCTCCATGAAAACATTCAAACATTTCTGAATGCACACATACAAAAGGAGAAGAGACAGAGATTGAAAAAGGAGATCATCAATGAGAAAATGCAAAGCTTTATTTCTGTTGTCTATTTTCTAGAACATGAAACAAATTTTGAGGGCAAACTCTTTCGGAAATTTCAATGATTACACTTTCGAAATGGGTTAGATAAATTTTGTGCATGTGTATGTATTAGTGTATTGTGTATCAATAGTGTTTTCCTTTTTATATTCGTATGACGTCAACTGCTGAAATCTTTTACACTCCTGCTTTATTGTGCTTCCACGAGTTCCTCTTGGTGTTTGTACCTTTTAAAATGTGATACGCTCTTTCACCTTTAAAATGTACTAATGAGTACTGAATTTCCTAATGCTCGAATCTTCTCCTTTCTCCCCGTTGGAGTCTTTTTAAAAACAAATACCGATTACATTATTTCTCATTCAAATCCCTGCTTTACATGTAAATGAAACTCAAGCTCAAGACTCGAGATTCGAAACACATGACAAAAGCAGATATTTGAAATGAAATATCCTTCTCATTTTAAAAGTCTCTTTGGCATTGGGACCAACAAAAGGGAAAATTTAAACCTTGTGTGTTTAAATTCCTATCCGTTTGTATTTATCTTTAACTGAATGTGAGCATCTAGCACAGGCCTTGATGCATAGAAATGAAAGTAGAAATGAGGAACTTGAAGGAAAGAAAATTTTAATCTCATTACAAACACACTTTGATTTCCTTTCCATACGTAAATTGTATTCGTACTTATTTGAATTTTTTTTTAAATTTTCCCATTTGAGCTCAGTTCCGAACAAAAACAATTGGCTATAAGCTAAAGAAAAGATATTCAGATGGCATTCTCGTTTTTCTAGGCTTAATTTCTCAGAAGCACTAATTAATTAAACAATTAAAATTTGCTTACCAAGCTCTACAAGAATTATCAAGTTGAAACTCTCATTTGGCAAATAAAGAAACCGGTGAACAATGAATTTTTAAAGGAAACCTGCAGGCTCTGCAGAATTTACTTCAGTTGTGAAAACGAAATGTAAAGCTCGAGAATAAATATATTTTCAAATGAACTCCGTTCAAATCATGAATTTATCATCCAATTCCAACCAAAATGTGAAGTAAATAAATGTCCGATTTAGGTTGAAAAATAATTGTGGTGACCAGCTGTCGTTTGCCTATATGAATAATGGGCAGGAAAAATACGTACGTATTTATTTCCACATGCTTTCAATCCTGAGTACGATTGAAACACTGCTAAATAATAAAGGAAAATAGAAGTGGACTTAATTACAAGGACAACTAATATAAGGAAATTGATTAAATGATTGCATGTAAGTTAAGTGAGTGGGTTTGTCTATGTGTGTTTATTGACAGAGTGTTGCTGAACATGGGATTTTAGCTCAAAGCAAAGGTTACAGTGTGTAAAGACGGTTGGAATGATATGCTAAAAAACACGTATGCCCGAGTGAGCATTGTTGTTGCAGTAACTTTAATTACTCCACTGTCAATTAACAGGTTGGAAACTACGGGGGAAATTAATTTAATTAGTATTTCCGAGGAGAGGATTCTCTCTCTCTCTCTCTCTCGTTTTCGTTCTTGTTCTCCTCACTGAAATTACACAGAAAGGCTCTTTCATGGGTATTCCAAGGAACGACGTATGTATATCTAAACAGTAGAAACAGAGTAGACTCTAATTAAAATCAGGTAAAGAGAATCCCAAACGCCGCAACTGTTCCTTTTAAGTCTAGACAAATATCAAAAAAAAAACTGTGAATTCGTAAATTCAAATTTTGTAGCTTTAACAGTTTACATTTTAGTACAAGCTCAGATTCGGAACATCTTGTTATAGAGAGTTTTTGTGCATGTACGATACTTGACCCTTGAAATTCATGTAGAAAATGTGTTTATTTATTACATATCAATATTATGGATATAAAAGTATGGAGGTTTGTCTGTAAACTTTCCGAGTTGATGATGATAATTAATTTTGTGTTTGATGTGATGGAATTTTCAGAAAAACCCAGACTGCCCCAGTTTGAATTCACCCATACGCTAAAGATAAGTATTCCCATAGGAGTAGTCACAGCTTTAATTATCGTCTCGATTGCCATCGTCACAGTGCGTTTCTACTGCTCACGGAAACGTGGAAGAGAACGACGACGCCGGGAAAAAGCTTCCACTCCACTCAAAATGGATCCGCCAGATGGTTGTGATTCCGATGAGAAGAATCCCGATGTCATTCCTCTAGGTAAATTTACTCTATTCTGTCGTATAAATAATATATTAATAAAAATAATTTAATTGTACGAAATATTGGGAGTCCTCGATTTGTCACAATACATGACAAAATTCTCTGTACCCCCAAAAACAAAAACCTTTCTTCGTGTCTGGAAAAATGAGTTTCCGGGAATTTCGAGACATTTTTCGCCGTTTTTAAGGCACGTGTGTGAAATTATGAGGAAATCAAGTGAAAACAATGAGAAAACTGAAGATGGGAATGAAAAATTGCAAGTGGGAAATGAAAAATGTGTTTTGAGTTTGAGTATTTAAATAAAGTAGGGGGAGAAAAATAAGGAGCTCCACGTCCAGAACAACGTAGATTAACGAGTCTTAAGTCTGACGGAGGAGGATCTTCGCTCATCATCACAAAAAGGAAATCTGAAGGAATCTGTGTGGAATTGAGCCGAGGAAAAAGCTCGAGTAATAATTTTCTTTGTGTGTGTGTGTGTGTGTGTGTTTGTGAGTGTAGATGGAAAGGGAATCTTGACACGAGTCACGTATCGTATGTGAAGTAAAGAAAATTCTGGAGAGACAAAGTAGACGGACAGATTAAGAACACTTCATTTCCGTAGCGTGGATCGCTACAATATTTCATAGTTGAGAGACAAAGTGGATCATTAAACACCTGTAGTCCTCGATGACGTTTTGTCATTTACTCGAATGACTTGAGCTCAACTCCATTCCATACTCTACCATATGACACAAACACACACACAAGCAAAAGACAAACCGTCCAAGACTCTTTTCCAAGACCTTCCACGTGCTTCACATCGCATCGCCTGACTTGGATATCCCTCCTCACAATCACAATATCCAATATCCGTAATTATGTCTTAAAATCTACAGTTAAGATTTCCCCCGAAAATTGACTTTCCATCTCTCACTGTCTGAAAATCCATCAAAAAATTGTTCATCGCTTTCCATGGCTCGTCATCGTCATATCATGAGGAGGATAAGAAGAAGTAGAACAACAACAAGTCGTGGTGCTCAAAAAACAGTCAAAATTCTCTCTAGACGCGAGCAAAATCCCACACACAGCTTTCACCGGTAAAACGACTTTGAAATTCCTGAATACGGAGAGAAATGTATCAAATATTAATTAGTCTACAAACGGAGTGATTAGTTTGACTACACTACAAAGCAAATAATTCAAGCTATAACTAGCGGAAGATCTGCTGTCTCTACACATGGAATTCCCTACCCCTCTACATTAGTATTTGCAACCACATCCACGAAAATATCAAGCCGAGTATCTGTGTAATTTTGGTTGGAATCCCAAGAACTTCGTCTCCGGCACCCTACTCTCTCGTTTCCTCAGATTCGGTCACAGTTGATAGAGGATTGACGATGGTGGAATCAGAGTAAAGTCAAAGTCTAAACGAAAGCGAGATCCCACGCCAAAAGAGTATGTGCAAAGTGAGCCGCCTACTACTTTTCCATATGAATACCCACACGGAATAGGATGTATGTAAAAGAGTATGATGAGGAAATGGGTAAAGTGGGAAGGGAGCTGCTCCCGTGGTAGTGGCGGTAGTTGTGGAAGTGGATGTGGATGTGGAAGTATGACTACATTCTCTCTCTCTCTCTTTCTCCTAAGCATTGATGGAAGTTGTAATTAACAAAGAGACGTTTTCCTTCCCTTTATCTACAGATTCAGACGAAGTGGAGTATTACCGCAAACGTCAGCAACACATATCGACGATTGATACGTCTCCAGCTCGTGTCACCCCTGGGGGTCTGGCCGGCTCATACTGTACATTACGCAACGGAAGCATTCCTCTCCAAGACCTCAACAATATTGGAGCAAGGCCAAAGTACATAGTAAGTTCTCCATTTCTCTATTTCTCTCTCTCTTTCTCTCTCTCTCTCTCCTTCTTTCTCCTTTTCCTATTCTCATTTCACTCGTCTGCACCTTCATCTTTCCCCAAAACCCAAAGCAAACTCAACAACGAAGTCAACCTATCTCAAGGCATTCCCTTCTTCTCCTTTCTCTTCCTCCCGTCTTGGCTCCTTTTTACGTATGTCAACCCATCTGAATAATACGGATTACTCTTCTCAATTCCTTTCCCCTTTTCCCACTCCTACACAGAGCATAGACATTCAAAGGGAATCCAATCCATTGCCATCTCCTCCGCATTGCTTTTCAAACCCCAAAACGAGAAAGTCTTATCATTAGAATTATGAGGATTGTCTTTTGAAAATACAGATATAAACGAGAGAGAGAGAGAGAGAAAGTCAACATCCGACGTCACAACCGCAAACTCTCAAACTCGTTGGTGCATTTTATTATCAATGTATAATTATAACTTATAACTTATAACGGATTGAGAACACAACACATTATTTGCACAACATTTTGGATATGAAATCGAGGGGAGATTATATAATATAATCATAAAAAGACAAGTGCATATCAGTGGAGACGAGAACGTTGACGTCATTGAATATTGAATGGGTGTGGAGATTTTAGTGTGAGAACGAGAGGCTAATTTTGGTTGACCGATGCAAATGGCCAATCTGTTTTTGCCAAAGAGATATTGTCAAAATGAGGGAACGTAAATTTGGATTTAAACAGTATTTTGATTGCTTGTTCCTCACACATGAAATAATTGTAGACAAAGTACGTAAGTACGTGAGTGAGAGGAGGAGAGAGGAAGAGTGAGAATGTGAGTGGACGGGCCATGTTCATAATGGGGATCGTTAATATAAACGAGTGGACTAACGACTCGAGGAAATTTCAAAATCCAAATGTATGTAGGTACGAAACGAATATATATGGTAGGATGATAGGTATTTATGTATGCGTGTTGTGTGTGTATTTGTTGGATATTTTATGCTGACGATGAGAATTTTCAAGTGTAATGGAAATTCACAAACATTTACACAAACACACACACACAGGTTTTATCTCCATTTGAATGCAGATTCATTCGAGTGTTGAGGATTGTGTAAAGTAACCACCGCCTTTGCAGCTGATATTTCCACTGTGAAGAGTAGAGCTCAATTTTAATGTGTACTCGTTTCATATTGCGGATATTTCATACGTTCATAAGTTCATACGGGATGTTGGTTTTAGGGAGGAAAAACAGCTCTAGCTCAAATGAAAGCCTAACAATATTTTCTACACGTTGTTTCATGTAGCAAATGTAGAATTTGCAGAGAATTCCGCCAAAGAGCTATGTATAATTTATGATTGAGAATTGAGGGAGAATAGAAGGAGGAAAGGAGAAGAGAGTCGAGTTTGAATAAAGTGAACAATAATACACTTGCGCCTATTTACACTCTCTCCAAAAGTAAATGTATCGTTCATGAGATGAGAACTTGACAAGTTTACAAGTTTTCTCTCCTCTCTCTCTCTTCTCTCGGAAAGTCCCGAGTTTCTCAGTCCTGAGGTCTCTCTTTCGTTCTCTCTCTGTTTCTTCTTGGAGTTTTCCAGTAGGGGGAAGGGAAAATGTAATGAGCCACATTAATGTGGGGCGTATTGTTTTTTGTAACATGATTAAATGCTGGGATAAAGTGGCTCGGACCAGTCGAGCGAATCTAGTAAATCGGCCAAACTTTCTCTCTCTGTGTTTGTTTGTCCCTCTGTGTGTACCTTTCATATGGTGTTCATATCTATAATCCATATGCTCCATTAACAAATGCATACCTTTTTCTTCTGCCATCCCCCTTATTAACTATTAGACTTTCCCTATTTCTCCATGTACTCAATTTAATAATAATTTCCCTGCTTATGCCATCATATCTTAATGACTATTTCCAATTTCCTCATCACTCCCCACCATTTTGCTCATTTCCCCATCAACGGCATTAAATGCATTCATTTTTTTATTGCTCTACACATTGAACAAAGCTCCAAAACTCAGTTTTAAAGTTTTTAAGGATTTCTCATTTGGTATAGGATAACGTTTTTTAAAAAATGTTCATTGGATTTTACATGACAATCGATTTTCTAGTTGGACAGTACAAATCCCCTTCATGTCTTTGTCCTTGTTGTTTGTATTTGTGTGTTTGTGCAGTTAAAGTGGAGAAAGTGGAGGAAGCGTGAGAAATGGGTTTGGAATAAAAATAAATAGATTAAATGTGGATATAAATGTGACTTTGGATGGATTTGTACGGGGAGGAAATGTGAAATGTTTTCCAATGGAATATTTTATTTGTCGATTCGATACGAGGATGTGAGTATTAGCAAGTTTTCGCATAAAGGAGATATTTGAAGGACATTGAAGTTGCAAGAGCACTTTCCTCAAAATAATCACAGGCCATAAACTATATATAGGAGTTGAGAGGTCTGTCCCCATGCATTATTCAATGCATGCACTGCGTCTTCCATTTCATATCTATGATCCTCCTCCATGTGTTTGAATGGGAAACTCCACACATATAAGCATAACTTAAACTACATATGAACATATTAAGAAAGAACAGACTAGTAGACAGTTCACGGTCGTCGGCGGAAAGTGTTAAAAGTAGGGGCAGGATGACAATACCTCGACACTTTGAGCCGTGCATACAGAGGCCAAAAGATAAAGAGAAAGTATTCAGGATCCTTTTGGCGTTCCTTCGCGTAATGCCTGTCTTTAATCAAGCAAGAAACAATAACACGGCGAAATTTACTTTCTATTGAAAATTCCAAGAGCTTTACATTAGTTTCGTCCCTTCGTACAAGTTCCCCAAGAGAAACCGTCACAACTTTCGCTCTCTCTCTCGTTCTCGCTCTCTCTTTCTCTCGTTCCTGCACATAACGTTCCGTTACAAGTCTTTGTTTCTCAGACAAGGACACCACAGCTGTCTACGCTCTGTATCAACATACACCAAACATATATCACTGTTCCTCACCCATTTGAAATATATCCTCAACTAGGAAATTCTCTATACCACTCTCTCACCCATCACCATCGCCAGCCCCATCATTCCACGACGACTCGTACAAATACTCACATATACATGACTAGAAAAATACCCCAAAATGAGTAGTGAATTGTTTTCCCTACACATTTACATACACTTCCATGCCATGCCATACAATGCACCTACGCGAAAACATCATCTTCATCTTTTGTTCATCTCCTGTTCCCCCTGCAGTAAGTCTCTCTATGGAAATATTGCAAGTGGATACACGACTAGTCACTAAATAGTAAAAACAGTACGAATATAGTCAGTCACGGTAGTTAAATAATACACACAAGACGACTTGGAATTTCTATTATGTTTACATTGACCGTGTTGTAATTCAAGGGAATATTGTAGTTTCACAGTCATCACGATGGGTGGTCTGGAGTTGTGAACAAAATGAAATGCATCCTTCTCCTTTTGTTCTCATCCGAATCATACTAGAATAATATTGTTTTTAGTTTCTAGAGGATAATGCATTTTCAAGGTTTTATGGCTCCAGGTCGTAGTTCCCATGTACATTTTCCTACATAGATTGTGGACATGAGGCTCATATATGGGGCTCAGTCTTCAAAATTTCACTTTTCCCGTTTTTCTTTCTTCCTCTCTCTCTCCCTGTCTCTGGTTTTCTATAGAATTTAAATTTAAATTGGAATTTCAGAATCTAAAGCCGATTTCTAAAATGATTTTTCTAAAAAAGAAAGTACAAAAAAAAAGAAAAGAAAATTGCATACAGGTATGAGTAGAATGTTTTCCTTTCCGTTTTTCTTTTGGGGAAGAAGGGAAAAAAAGGAGAGATGAAAGGAACTGCAGTGTGCTCATATTTTGGGTTTTGAAACTTTCACTTTCCCCTCTGTAGTCTTTTATACATTGCATCACATTCACATTACACCGTGCATTAGGTACTGCATGTACATATGGTTGTTGTGTACAGAAAGTAGATGATGCTCTTTGCCCTCACGTGTGTGTTTGTGTGTTTCTGTATCAGTATGAGGATCATCAACTAGTCTGTTGTGGTTGCGAAGTAGAGAGGGAAAAGAGAAGACGAAGTAGGAAAAGAAGAAGAGGAAGAAATAGCCGGCAAGAAGGACAAGGACAATGGTTTGAATAGATAAAAGACTGTTGGTGTTGGTGGGTTGAGATTTATTACAAGGACTGAATGATACTCTTCCCTTGACAATGAGGCAGGTGAAGCTATTTATTCACATTTTCCTTTTCCCTGCTGGGTCTCTTCTATTGAATCGAAATTGAACTTGCGTCAATAGTCTCAACTCTTGAGTAGACTCACGACTTCCAGACAAGAAGAACACACACACATACACATGAAAACATGGGCCTATATATCGGTTCAATGTGTAACTACTGTAAAGTCTTTCTTAGGGAGAGAGAGAGAGAGGAGTGAAAAAGAGGGAAAATGAAAATGAGAGTAGACGGAGAGAGAGAGAGAGAAAGATAAAGAAGTGTAATGTGGGTTCATTTTCTGGGTCCCTTTTACGCCTTTGTGGTGAGAAATTGGACCGCTATTCAATTTTCCTCGTACTAACTTTGTTAGTTAAACAGATACTGCTGTTTTCTCTCTCTCTCTCTGGTTCACTTTTCACTTTCCTTATTTCCCCATCACCACCCTCCTTTCTTTTCTTTTCTTTTGCTGCTCATCCTAAATCCAAATCTGTACGTGAACTTTCTGCACCTCCACGCACACAACATGAAAACACAATACAAATGTGTTTATCGTATGTGCACTCGAGTACCAAAGAAAATATATCAAGGAGTCCTACTTAGTTTGCAGATTAATATATGTAATTTTAAATTGAAAATCTGGCTTTATCTCTTCCATCCAGGTTGCTTGTCTCTTTGTTCGTTCTCAGTGTACAACACGGCTTGGGACATGCAATTTGGAATTTGGGACTTGAATGAAATGAAAAAAGCAAGTCCTCCACTCAACTTTTTCCCCACTTTCACTTTGACTCTGACTTCAACTCCGCCAAGGCTCTTCTTGACTCTTTCTTTTCCATGTGCTAAGCTTTTATTATCTTTCATCTTGTATATTTTCCCAATATCTTGGTCTTGGTATTATTTGTCTGGGGTAATAACTAAAGAACTCAAGGACTTTCCTCTAATGTTCTCATGTAAAGTCTACTCTACACTTGGATTTTGTCTTTGTATTCATTTTAATATTTTCTCATATCCATGTATTTGCACTCAAACTCTCATTTCTTTTGTCTTCTCGATTGCTAATTGAAAATCGACTAAACGATACTTTGAAATTATGCAAAAACCTATTCCGAATTTCAGTATAATAACTACAAAGAGTTTGGCTGAGAAAACATCTTGCACAACTCTGCTTCTAATAAGTCAACTGTTAGCAGGATTGTCATATTTTAAATTTATGCTGCTCATAAATTGCCGTCTTTAATTTCCACTGTACTAAGAATGCTAGAGGAGTACCTCTAATCGTTTGAAACAAAAGAAAAAGTTTTCATAAACTTCCGGGACAAATTGTGTGACATTTGGGGAGATAAGCTCACGATAGCACGAATAATATACATTAATTTACTAGAGGCAAGAAAAACAGGGACATGATTGCTCAGTTTCAAATGCGCCTTGGAATAATAATTATTATAATTATAGCCAAAGCTCTTTGCAGTTGCTTCGCAAGGTGAAACTATATGATGAGAATAAAAGAAAAAACAAAGTTTAAATTTAAAATCCAGAGTGGAAAGTGAGGAAAAGTATTTAAGCGCTTATTTAAGAGTTTTCTATTCACACTCGTGAGTTCCTCGTGAGTTGAAAGAGTCGATGAACTTGAAAGAATAGGAGTGGAACGAACGTGAATGAATGAGTGAGTGAGTGAGCAAAGGTAAAGGTAGACTCAAGGTAAAGTTACTGTTTGTGTTGAATGCTAATCACAAGTCAACAAATCAGAGGTTGGGCTTTGTCAAAAGTGAAAGTGTAGACAATTTCCGTTAGCTAACTTTAACTCTCGCTTTCCCCTCATAATATGAAAGGTTACGAGTCAATATAGATAGAGAAAGGAGGGATTCCGTCTTCAGTATACGCTCGTGCACATGTTGGATCGGGGAAAGCGAAATTCGTATAAATACATACATGTATATACTAATATGTAAAGATGTGTGTGCATGGACTATTTAAAGGGAATGCGAATGAGAATGCACTGGTTGAATTTGGGTTTGTGTTTTTGGGATGATGGTAGTCGTTGGTTGGGAGCTGGAGCTGGAGTAGTGAATTGTGAGTCTCTCTTTCTCTCGTCTAGACTCGTATGCTTGGCTACACTTGGAATTGAGAAGAGAAGGAATGTCATGCTGTCTGGCAGGGTCATTTGCGACCGCTAGAAAATTTATAGAAGGATTATACTACGATTGGGTCATTAATACGTGCTAATTTTGTAATTTATTTTCCCGTCTGTCATTTCCGTACGTTTCTCTCTTTGGCCTGCCTTTTCTCTCATGATTTATTACTTTTTCAAAAAGGGAATCCTCACTCACTTGCGTGCACATGAACTCACGAAACACACACACATACACACTTTTCAACTTTTGTACATACACACTTTCTCTCTCTCTCTCCCTCTCTATTCCTCTTTCTCTTACACTATACATCTAGATTTGTTCTACTCATAATAAATTCGACTTTCTCTCTTCCTCTTTCTCCCTTCCATTTTCCACTTTCCCTTCCATCATCATATTAATATTAATATTACAATCCAAAAACTACTTTACACCCATCCTTGGCGTACAAGGGAAACTCTCTCTCTCGCTCTCTCTTCTTTCTACTCTCAAAACACAGACAGAGTTTCTCCTTTCATCCCATTTCATTTAATTTGATAATCCAACAACCACTCTCTCTTCAGTCCTCCGTCCAGAAGCTCCGACTTTCTCCCTTCTGGTTTCTGGCTTCTGCTTCCTCGTTTTTTTTGGACTTTCTCTTTTACTTTTACTACATTGAGCAACTGACCTTTGAGTGAGCCAGAGTTTTAGTGTTTGAATTCCAGACTCTCAAAATTCAGGTTAATATTTGAAATCTTGCGGATGCGAAGGAGGGAGGAAAACTCCATGTTCAATTTCTAGCATGTTCGTGTGCGTATCTGTAGAGAAATGCGTAGAAACTACTACAAGCCCAGGAATTTATGCTAGTCCAAGTCCGAGTAGGAAAAAATGTTACTCAGTTATGAATGTATAATGTGGATATAGCGAGAGAGAGAAAGAGAGAGAGAGAGAGCCGAGTTTAATTGGGATTCTGAGCGGGTCTGTACGTAAGTACGCGTAACGATCTGACGCTAAATCACTGCTTAAAAATGCTATAAATTTTTTTTCTCGTCCGTTCCGTTACGCAAAAAAAAGGATGCGAGAGAGCAAAATGTATATTGAGAAACATCTCCAACTTTCGAGTTTTAGTTGGGAGGAGAAAGAAATGTAAAAAATGGAAGAGGACAAGGCCGAGTTACTCAGGATTTTGGAATGTAAATTTTTCTGAGGCCTGTGGTCCACTGCTCATTGGAATATTTTCATTTTCATTTAGAATTCGTTCCAAGTTTTTTTTTACAATATCGTATATTTCATTTTCCTCTTTTGAGAAAAAAAGGAAGAGGCAAATGACAAGAAAGAAATTTTAAAGGGAGGAATCCAAAGAGAGGAAGTGGAAAAAAGCTACATTTTATTTAGTATGGAAATATCCACAGATGATTACAATTGTCCAGACGTGTACAAAGTCAAAGAACACATACACACGTTTTGAATTTTGAATTCCGAATATTTTTGAGCATGATATTCTGGCATATTAAAAGGATGAGGATAATAACGAGAGAGAGTGAGACAGGGAGAGAGATTTCATTGGGCTCGTTGTGTCGATTTGCACATGAGACTCTCGTGTGTGCACATATGGAAATTACTTGAGATTATATTTTTTCCCGTTTAGAAAATGTATGAATTTTTTTGATATTATGGGATGAGCTGGGCTTGGAAGCAACTGAGCCAATGGAAATGATGTGGAAACGGGGAGGGAAAAGAGTGGTAATAGCACGAGCTATGAAAATGAGATTGAACATTTAGAAAAAGGGAAAGCGGATTCCTGCCACCATCTGTAATATCTACGGATATGTACAGGCAAAAGGAATGAAAGACGCAGACGGGAACGAGCTGGAGTAAATTCCTTCAGACTTTATGCTCACTGATATTTCCCATAATAGTTATGTTAAGAAGTGATAGAAACACACACACACAGCCATACATGTACATTTACGTAGAGAAAGAGAAAGAGAGAGATAGAGTATGTCTGGGAACGTATAGATTTGAGTAAGATGATAGGCGGCATGGATTGAATTGCAGGGAATGTTCATCTCCACATGGATTTAAGATGAATTTAACTACAGATGGGGAAAGCGGAGAGTGAAAGTGAGGGAGAGGAAGAGAGAGATGAATTCAGACGCAGACGGAAATGACGGCGGACGGAATGAGTTCTTCTTCATGGAGTTTTCGTCATCCTCATCGTCATCGTCATCGTCATTGCCATTCTCGACTTTGAATTCCAATTCGTGGCTCTCGGGGTTCTGGTTCCTGAGTTCTCTTTCGGTCTAGCTGGAATTGTTGAACACAGAGTTTTCGGTTCCTGAGCTTTCTCTTTACTTTTATCTCTCGCTCTCTCTCTCTCTCTCTCTCTCTCTCTCTCTCTCTCTCTCGCTCTATCTCTCTCTTGCTCATTCCCAAGTCATGTAATGCGTTGTATTCGTATTGTATTAGTATTTCATATAAGGAGAGAGACTCTTCTCCTATGTAATTTTACCTAGTTGAACTTGGTGAGGGAGTATGAAAATAAATGTACATGTATGCGGATGACTATATATGTGAATGCGGGTGTACGGGAAATGGGGGATGTGTGTTTACAGGATAGAGTGAAGGTATGGTACATGTTGAGCTGTAATATGTGTATAAGAGAGGCATATGTGTACGTGTAAGTCTGTCTGTGGGTTATGGCTATGGGTTTAGATGAAACATTTGCATGTGAAATTGGCACGAGGTTCTAAAGAGCCTTTTAGTAGTCTGCGGAGGCAGCATCCATTTCCAGTCATTATATTGTAGGGATGGTGAGTGAGTGAGTGTGCGAGTGAAGTGATGGAATCAAGTATGATGCGAACGATGCCGAGCCGAGTGTGAAGTGTGAATTAAAGTGCTTCGCAACTTTCTCTCCTGTACATGAGATTGTGGAGGATGAGGATCCGCTATGGACTCTATATTCTGTATGCAGCAAAAGAGCGAAAGCGAGCGAGAGAGAGAGAGAGGAAGAGTGAAAAACGGAAGGGAAGCGTAAAATCATAAAACGCTTCTTCCTTTTCCTCCCTTTTCCTTTTCCCTTACACCCAAAACCCTCAAAAAAAAGCCGTACACACTTTTCATATGTACAAATTTTCCATTCTCAACATATTAGATGACAGTTTTCACATTTTCACATGTGACATGAGAGAGACAGAGAAGGAATATAGATGGAACATGGAACTCTCATGTCTTCTCTCCTCAAACATCAAAGTTTCTTGGGGAGTCGGTAGACGTGGACGGAAGACAGCAGCAGAGATTCTTTTCATTCCTCATCATCATCATCGCTCACTTCCACAAATAAATATATAAATTCTCCCATTTCACAATCCAATTCACATGCTCTCATTTCCATGTGCTCCCGTCTATTTCGAATCTGTATTCTGATTTTGAGTTCAATTACATTGCATACGAATTCACAGATCGGTAATTTGTGTGCAATGCAATACAAATGGAATACGCATGTACAAACATGTTTCCCTTCAATGAACATTGTGGAACTCCACTCGGAATTTCCTTTAAAAACTCCATACGGACTATTTACTATTTCTTTCATCCCGAGGTATTTTTTTAGAAATAATACAAAAACAATTGATTGAATCATTTGGCAATTATTTCCTCCACCCACAGTGGAGACAGTAAACAGTAAACAGGGACGACTGGGCAAGTTGGTGGTTGGGGCTTAACTTTGATGGATCAAACAATAAGAACGAGGACCATTGAGAGAGTTAATAGGCTTGAAAACCCAACAGTCTAAACTCTAAACTAATAAAACATCTTGGGGAGAAACGTTTTTCTTTCTTGTGATGAGTCCAATTTACTGTGAGTGGAATGGGGAGAAGGGAACGAGAATTGTTTAAAATCTAGTCACATAATGGGACTGTGTACATATTACGCTGGTGTGAGAGCGTCAAAAATAGAAAACAAGATTGCTGCTCAAAGTCTACGAACCGAGTGGGGATGAAAATGGCTTCTTGACTATTCTTTATTCTCTCTCGTATACTCATCCCAAATTCCCAATCAAAATCACAAGAGCATGTCAAAGGACCGGACAACTCACATCGTCATCTTTGACGTTGTTTTCTGATTGTCCTCAGTCGCAGTCTCAGTCTCAGTCTCAGTTAGCTACATTCTGTCCTTCTTTGTCCTCCCCCTCTTTCTCTCACCCTCTCATTCTTTTGTGACAGAAATGAAGAAAGTTATTTAGTATTTTTTTTGTATCTGCAGTGTCTGCTTAAAAGTGCCTCTATGTGGTTCATCGGAACTCACTGATATTCCCACTAGCAATAGAACAATGTTTTAGGGAGGATATGAGAGAATTTTTACTCGCCCACTGGAATGATGGCGTCCATACATATTGTTTAGAGTCAAAGGGAGATCTATAAGCTACATATATATCTGTACTTCGAGTTTGGAACTTTTACACGCGCCATAATAGATATAAATGTCTGATTTGTGTACTTAACAGCTGGTTCCCATTTTTCTCCTCCGAACGCCTCATTCCTTCACCGTTGAGAGTGCTCTCTGAATACCAGAGTAGGTGTTGGGGAGGGTGAGAGCAGACAATCGACTACACACTACAACTATACGAGTGTGTGTGTATTCTCTGCATTTTTTCCGCTAGTTCAAATGTGAACCAAGCAGACACGGCTGGAGAATGTGGACTGATGTCACAAGTCAGGAAATGCATTGGCACTGCCCATTTACAGCATCACAGTCACAAGTCAAAACGACTACATACTATTAATGTACTACAGATATCTATACACGACGGGAAATCTCATGGAGAAACTCAAGCTGGTTTCTCCATCACATCTTTTTTTTTTTCGTAGGGAGCGATAGAAAAGTATACATATTTTTATAGAGTCAACTCACTCCACTACATTGAGGCCAAACTCAAGTCAGGATAGTCAGGAAGGAGGAGAAAGGAGAATAAAAAGAGAAGGTGCTTCAAGATTTTATCAGCTCAAGCATTGAAATGGGTTGCAGTTTCTCCCGTGAAGATGGTGAACACGGTGAAGAACATCTCCGGAGTCTGTTTCTCCGTAATCCTATTGCTTTCTCTCTGACTCCTTTCTCTCTCTCTCTCTCTCTCTCTCTCACTCTTACTCACACGTTCTCTATTGCATTCCAGATGTAGACATGGTATTTGATATTTGGTAGTGACTATACATTATCTGTATATGTGGTGAGCTATACAATTCACAGCCCATATGAATGGCCTATTTGAACTGTTTGTGAGTGAAAGCAAAGATAAAGTGAGGAACTGGTGGGGAAATTCTGGGTGGTGTACGATAGATGTAGACGGGTTCTATTCGTAGTCGTATACGTATAGGGATATATAGGAAAAGAGGAAAAGGGATAGGTAGGAGAAATAAAAGAGGATGAGGGGAAATCCATAGAGCTATATGAACGGGGACAGTAACCGTCGAAAAACTCTCAACACTCTATAGATTCCATCCATTGTCGGATTTCCAACTGACTTTTTTTCGTGCCATCCTTTAGCTCCGAGCACTTTTCTGCAACATTTACGGTTGTTACTTCCAAATCCGTCTATCCGTCTTTCCTATTCCGGACCTCAAGGAAAAGGGAAAAAATACTCAAATGACAATTCCTATGCCATGTCAACCCGTACCCCACTTTCAAAAATCCCATACACACACAAGCACACAACCTTCCCCAAATTAAATTCGTGTTAGTAGGACTTTTTGCATTTTGAATCCAGTGAGGAAAATATTGAATGAAATGTATGACAAAGAAATCTCGGTGAAAACAAATTTTTGGTTGTAACATACTAGCCAAACAATTTGAATGATGCATAGAAATGAAAGTTTACTTTTACAAAAAAAACCCCACAAATATTTCAAGCTGAAGAGTTGCGTGGAGATCCCAGTTTATTTTTTTTGGTACATTTCATCTCGTTCTTCCGATTGATTCTAGGATCTAGGGAAATGAGAATGGAGTGTGAAGGAGGGAAGAGGAAAGTGCTTCATTTATCTGTCATTTCTCATTCTCCAAAGTGTGCATCACTTGGAGAGATCTCACCAACTTTCTCTCGAGTCCAAGGAAAAATCAAGAAAAAGTTTATTTTTTCCCCCTCCCTCTTTGTTGTTTATTTTACTCTTGTGTAAAAAAAATTTAAATGCGTTTCAATTTACTTTTTTTCCCTCGAAAGTATGGGAGAATTGGGAGAGTGTACAGACGTGCGGGGAATTTGAGGATGGACATCGATACAAATCCAATAGGAAAATGGGAATAGGAATACTATGACCAGACCTAGATCTGGAGCGAGAGCCAAATACAAACTACAGTAAATAGTAATAGAGGAGAGAGAGAGAGAGAGCTGCAAGACACGACCAAGAGAAATTCACAAAACTCGTAGTCATAGCAAGACGAAGATAAATGGAGGATTACATTGTATCTGACATACGTTACTTTACGCAAAGAAGAACTTGAGTTAGAGAGCGAACGAGAGAGAGAGAGAGAAAGTTGTAGAAAAATAAAGTTGGTCAGTGGATACTGGTTTGGTAGTTGCCCTGGAGTTGAGAGGAAGCAAGTAGAGTTGCGTTACTTAATGCTTTGTGCCCATCATCAATATTGTCAGAGCTATTTGCGTATTCATCGACCTTTGTGTGGAAATCTAATCCATCTATTCCAGACATATAAACAGAAATGAAGGTACCCTTTGGAGTTTTTCCTAGTGACTTCAATCCGCAGTAGCCAGTAGCCGACAGCTTCAACTCCTTTCTCCCTTTCCTATCTGTACGGGCCAATGAGTTTCTCCCTCTCTCTCTCTTGCTCTCTCGTTTTCTTCGTTCGACTTGAGAATTCTCTCAGGGGACACTTGCGATGGATTGTTCCAGATTGTACAGTCCATTGAAGAGAGAGAGAGAGAGCAAGCAAGTAGTCCAAGCTTTTTTCATTTTCATTTCACTCTTCTTTTTTCATAGTCACACCATGCTAGACTTATAGCCCACTATCTCCCGTATTTCTTTTTCATGGTCTTCATGTATTTTTTTTGCTGTGTGTATTCCATCTCTTCCCTGTTACTCTCGCAGTCTCCGACTCAGACTTAGTGGCTGAGAAACTGAACTGAGAATGAAATTTGAAACCAAAGGAAATTGAACATGCACCTTTCGGTCCAACAAAAAAAAACATCAGCGGACGGAACCTTCCCTGTATCGCTGTACATAACATATACTGCTGATCTGGTGATGGGTAGCCTCAAGTACAATAGAAAAAACGGGTAGAGCATGGCAGGATAGGGAATGAGAAAGAGGAAGAGAAAGGGAATGCAATGCAATGTGAAAGTGGATGAATGGCAATGGCAGACAAGCAAACAGTCTTCTCACTGTTTTTTGTCTCTTGCTTCTCTTTCCTTTTCCCTCCTGGTTTTTTTTTCTTGTTTTCCCCCAAAATCCAAAGCAAGTTGAAAATTGTCCAAATATGTTATGTTGAGACTGGGGGGGAGTATCCGTGTTTTTGTATGTGTTGTAGTGGATTGTATTTGAGGAGCATTATGTGTTATTTTGTGAAGAGTCCTTGGTGAAAGTACAAATTCAAAAGGGGGACGGAAGCTATCAGTACATACTCGAGATTTATACGTGGAATTTTTAGAATGTGAATGTGGAGGAAACCCCATTTGAACTTGTGCAGATACAAATACGCGCAAAGAGAAAGTTAGAGAGAGAGAGAAAGGGGAATAGAGAACGTACAGAGTACTGTCTACAGTCGTCTTGGTACAGTTGTAAGCATGTTATGTGAACTTGTGTCAGTCGGAGTGTGTTGAAGAGCGTGAGAGAGAGAGAGAGAGAAAGAGAGGCTGAGGAAAGGCAATTTTTCTAATACGAGCACTCGGAACTTTCCAATTTCTGCATAAGATTGAGCGAAAAACGTCCGCCGCTATTTGAAATGGCACATTTTTCACTTTTGATAGCAAAATGGATTTCCTTCTTCTTCTCGTTTTCCTCAATAAAGCCATGGGCAAACCAAAACATAGCCCAATACCAATACCATCTCTTTTTTCCCTCTTCCTCTTCCTCTCTCTCTCTCTTTACTCAGTCCCAGCTCTTTTTTCTTTCCCCATTTCTATCAGTATTTCTATTTCTCTCTATGACTGATGTTATGTCCTTGTATTGGTTTTGGTTTTGAGGTTTAGGTTTCCATTTCAATTTTGGTTTCCTTTTTCGGTTTGGGAGCTGCTGTTTCCTTGTAGTAATGTCGTAATGTAGTTCATGTGGTCCTGGAGGAGATTATTTATAAGTCTTCCGCTATGGCTTCCCTCACGATCAGATGGTCAGAAACTTATCGGTTGTATTGGTGTGTGTAACCATTTCTACCGCATGTTGTTCAGGTTTTATTTTTAAACGCGTATGGCAATGCAGATATTTCACACAAAATACGATATGTAGACTCGTTAGCCGTATATATACTGTCCATGTTTATTCAGGAAAAGATTGAACTTTTCAGGAAATTGTTCCATTTCCCTCTCTCAAAGCTTC
Organism: Gisinianus flammeolus; assembly: GCA_034699125.1. Classification (NCBI taxonomy): domain Eukaryota; kingdom Metazoa; phylum Arthropoda; class Collembola; order Symphypleona; family Katiannidae; genus Gisinianus; species Gisinianus flammeolus. The sequence goes on along the minus strand of JAIUND010000107.1, from coordinate 59,459 downwards.
ATGTCATGTCTGCTGAGGGCTCAAGCGTTCAAACAACATTTGACCCTTTTTGTTATGCTACAGCGCAAATACGGATACGGATGCAAATTGTTTGTAGAGTATTCATGACAAAATTATGTAATGAAAGTGAAGGTGTGTGGTTTGTTGATTTAATCCGTTGGATTAAACTCAACTTTCTTGGGTGAGGGCAATAAAGTCTTGATTGTGTAATTCCCATTGTTATGCTACGTTGGGTCATAAAATGTACACTCGACGACCATCTAATAATATATCTTATTTACTTATGTGTTTGTATTTTGTTTTATTTTGCAGGGAGGTCAAGAGACGGGCTATGGCTCGGGTTTCGTAGGATGTCCAACACTCCCCAGAGGAAACATTCATGGTCACCACGGGACCATGACAATGGAAACTGGACATGTGTCAATGGAATGGCCAAGTTACCAAGGTGCTGCAGGGATAAGTCGAAGACACATTTCTCAGCAGCAAGCAGCTCAACAACAAGCACATCTTTCCTCTCAAACTTCCCTCCTCTCCCAAGTCCATCAACATCCGCACCAACATCCCCATCCGCATCATCAACAACAACAAACACAAACGATGCCACAACAACAACAACAGCAGCAACATCCGACCAATACCCGCCTCTCATCATTCCGACCAACAGCGGCTACTCAATCTCAATCCGTCATGACCTATGACATGTCACCACAATTCCAAATACCTGTCCTCGATGAGGAAACGGATCTCAGTGAAATACCACTCATGTCCGACAAAATCGAGAGTACAGTGTGAGTTTCTATGGTGTATTGTAGGATTTTAATATTATTATTATTACTATGTGATCAGTGCCACACTCCACTATTCATTTTTTTGTCCTTCCACTCTCCAGTACAACGTTATTTGAAATCTCCGTTGGGATTTGCAACAATCTGACCATAAACCATAAACAAACTATGGAGGAAAGTGACAAAAATGAATCATTGCCCAACTACTCGGAGTGCTTCATAACCGATAAACAGTGAACAATGAACAAATTTAAATTAGTTAGTGGACAGAAAAAAAATCACTTGTACCAAAAAACTACAACTAAAAAAAATAATTAAATACTGAATTACTAATTAAATTAATTAATGTTCTAGTTGTACCTACATCAAAACAAGCGAAAAGAAAACATATACGTACATGATTAAATAAAAAAAATATACAAAAAGTTTTTGTGTGATCTCAAATATTTCGTCAAATTCCTCATCCTCCAGATATTTGTAATGACAAAAGGAAACCAAATGAGGAAAATATAGAAAAAATGAAAACAAGTGAAAGTGATTGAAGCGTGAAAAGTAAAAGTAAACGTAAAAATAAAACCCTCGAACCTCCCCATCCAATTAATACGTACATAATTGTTAGAAAAACATTTATCAGCTCATACATAAGTAGACGTAAACTTTCTCTTTCTCTCTCTCTCTCTACAATGTAGAGTCTACATACTGATAAATAAATTTCTTATAATTATAATTACTATTCCAACTATAACGAAATACACGATAAGACAAATTTCTATGTTTTCTATAAAAAAAATATGATATGAGAAAAATTCTACTAATGATTCCCATAAAAAAATAATAATTGTTTACCTCTCTCAAATTTCAAACTATCGTACATACAAAACAAAGTATATTAGAATTAAATTAAATAGTTGATGATTTTGTGAGAGTTTTCACTCCATTGTAAAATGAGGACTCTGTATATTTTTTAGCAACTATGAATTAGCAATACGAATACACGAAACACTTGGCAATCTACTAAATCTCATTAGTTATCTAACGTATTTTTAATTTGTGATTTCTTTCTTCATAAATTTCCACATTCCATATTCACAAGAGATATAGTCAAATAAGGTAAAAAAAGAGTGTAAAATGCTATCACATCATATCTATTATCTATATTTACTACATATGAGTATAAAATAATAATAGTTGAGCTGTTAATTAATCAAGTCGTAGAGTCAACTGACTCCCCCTTCTCTCTCCCCCCCAAAAAAACCCCTGCAACTCTTCACCCCTCCACCTCGTGTTTTTATGGTGTACAAAACAAACCTTGTAATAATTCACACAATAATGTAATGAAAAAAAAAACTAGTCGTAGAAATAAGAGGAAAGCCTGTCGGTCTATGTATTTTGAATTTTAAACCAATGAGAATGAGCGTGAATGTTACAACTAAACGTAATAGTAATAAAAACCTAAAAAAAACAACATTTTATAAAACACAACACACAAATCCTCTAGTCTAAACAATAACCCAAAGTGAAATCCCACAAACTCAACACAAAAACTTCATCATACGATATGTTTTCGTCTCCACTCTTAAATCAATATAAATTACGATATACATATTATTATATTACGAATACAGTCAAAATCAAAAGTCATAAAGTGTGTCACGACTAAGTCAACTTGACTTAGTCAAGCCTAATTTAATTTGGTGTAAAACAAAAAACTAATAAACAAAGTACTTGAGTAATACAAAAGTATACTGGGGAAACAGAAATGGAGAGAAATTGACACGGAGCACACAAAAGTGAAAAACATTAGACAGACCAAAGATAATGATGGAAATAAATATTTGACGAAAAACCAAAACTCGTGTGACTAACGACTAATGAATGAAGTGTTAAATAATGTGAACATTGAAGTCAACCAATCAGTGTTAACCTATATGCATTTACAGATACGTTTAGATAAAACTCAACAAAACAAATATCTACAAATATATATAAAGGATATATATATATATATATATATATATATATCTAATTATAATATGATAGACCCCGAATTTTTTAAGAAATAAAAGCGGCCAAATTATGAAAACCATAACCATCATCATCGTTTTATTTCAAATATGCAAACAGAATGGTAGAAATTATAAATGCTGTTAAAAATGCATCAATCACCAAAATGAAAATGATGTATGAGAGAGAAAAGTTGAAGGATGAAAACAAAAAACAAATGTACAATTAAAATGATTAATACATTTTGTGGGAATTTGAGGAGTTGCAGGTGACACTGAAGGAAACTGAAGAAAAGGAAAAAAGCTAAGCGATATAGTTAAAGGACGAGACGCAGATGATGATCATATCGTATTAATATGAAATTCATTCCTATTCCTATGGCAAATCTGTAGCAGGCTTAATGAGACGGAAAGGAATAGTCCCATAAATTCTTTTTTACAGATAGTTCTTTGGGATTTGGGGTATTAAAGCTGTTGTGAAAATTCATTCCTTTTTAAAAGCATCAGATTCGCACACATCTGAGAAACTTGAGAGACAATTCATCGTGAGGGAAAGGATTAGCAGAGCAAAGAGAATACAATTTGACAAATGGAAAAAGACAAATCAGAGGAATTTCATTTCAGATTTCAAATTTCCCCTTTGCAGATGGATTGGATAAGGATGCTGATTTGAGATGAGATGAGATGAGGATCTACGTATTTTGGACAGGTGACGAGCTCAACTGACGACCAACATGAAAATCAAAATCCAAACTAAAACCCACATCCTGGACACTTTTCTTTCACTTCACCACAAATGCCACAAGCCTGTGTGTTTTTTTTGCTTTTATCATTTTTTCATCCAGAAAAAAACATAAAACTCATTTTCGTCATATCGTTCTCTTTCTCTCTCTCTCTCCCTCGCATGCTCACACATTAGACATTAGATGCGGGGAGCGTGAAGACGTTCGTTATCGCTTTAGTTTTCAAAATTTCCTCGGCATCCTTCCTTTGAAGCTGAAAACGACTATGCACACATCCATATGTACGATATGTATGTGTGCAACACAAGTAAAGGACGGCTATCTGTGGGATCTCGTAGAAGCATCAGCATGAGAAACTGTACACGGAATTGTCCGATAATCGAGAAGGCAATGTCGGCTGTCGGATTTTTCGTTGAGAAAATCTGCCTTGGGAATTCCACCATTCGTTTCATTTCTGTTTCGCTTCCTTCCTTCACTTCTCTCTCTCTCTCTCCCTTTCTCTCGCTCTCTTCGCCGTTCCTCTTGCTCTTGGTTGGGAATTTGTCGAGACTCGGGTACTTTCTTTTCAGTCTACAGTATGAGTTTGGCCTAGAATAATTTTATGTGAACCTTCACAACTGCTTCCTCCCTTCTCCTTCTTGTTCTTCATTCCATGGCCTTTCCCACTTGAAAATCCCTGTAAGTGCTCTGTTCTGTTCCGTACTACACAATTACACAACATTTCAAATCTCCAGCCTTCCCAAATTCACACACATCTCTATGTATATACATATTCATTCAGAGCATCACACTTCCATTGTTTGATCTTGCCTGATTTCGATTTAAAGAGGGTGGTCTGAGCAGACGGGATTTTTTTACACTCACATTTTCCTCTCAAAAATTGTTCTCCCCTTCAAAATGTTGATATTACATATACTGATGATTCAATCATCATAATTGACATGTTGAATTCAGTTGTTCTGTACACAAAAAGTTCCCCCCTCGTTCAATTCATAATGGTAATGGATTGTCCGCGTGCAAATGTAAATTATCCAGTGTGCTCATCTCTCCCCCCCACCCCCAATAAATACTGAACGTTTCCTGTTTTATTATTTTGAGAGTTGCGATTGTTTTCTCCGTGTGTCGAGCAGCCGGGTTTGAGAGTTTAGTTGTGGAATTTTCAGAGCAATCTCCTGAAATGAAGTAAGTGGCGGAGAGTAGTCTCAGCCATTTTTCATTCTTGACGCATTCTCTGGCTGTAGACTCGAGACTCGAGACTCAAGAGTGATGCTTCCCAGAAGAGTTGCAAAAGACGAGCGAGCGAGAGAGAGAGAGAAAGTCGGTCAGAAAAGATGAATGTTCCATCAAAACTGTTGGACGTTGAACCAGTTCCTGAAGCATGTGGATGTGGATGTGGATGTGGACTTGGATGAAGATGAGGATCCAGGAGAAAGAGAGAGAGAGAGAGAGAGAGAGAATCAGAGTCAAGATTGAGATGGAAAACCCAAACCCAAAAACCTTCTTTCATGCTTCAATGGACTTTTGCTTTTACCATTTTCCTATTTTGCTTTTACATTTTGGTTGATAGGCAGTGGGCCATGTAGGGAGAGAGTAATGTGAAATGCAAAATTTTTTGGTAGAGTGAAAGTTAATAATATTCCTTTTCCATATCGTTTGAACCCCTCAAACTGACCATTCCAGTCACATTTACCCAACTACAGACTCCAATCTTCAAACTCTCCCCAACTCCTAGTCCCTGTCTTGATAAATATGTACACCCGGCATTGTTTGCCATTTTGTGTTGTTCGCTTCCCCTACTCCGAATATGTAGGAAATTGTGTAAAAAACCACAAGCAGTGAGTCACAGTAAATAAGGATAACGGTCAACAAACTATACAACCGCAGAAGCAGGAGCATAAAATAAATTCATGTCGATCCACAAAGAAGGGAGAAGAAGAAGAGAGAGAGTGGAAAGAGAGAGAGAGAAAGAGAGAAAGACGGAGTGCACATGATAATCTATGAATATGAATGAGAATCAACTGGACGAGAAAGTCTGTACTCGAGAAGGAATAAGGAGATACAGATAAAGTGGAGCATGTCAGGGAAATGACAAGGAAACTTGTGTCATGTCATGTCCCGCACATGACGGGTTAATCATGTTTTCAAAAAGTAAATCTTACATTTGTGGACAGGCAGTTGGTCAGTTGGTCGGAAACTTCACAGAGCTCTCAAAAACGCCATTGTTTTCTTCGCCTCCGACATCTCAAATCTAGATCCAGATGAATAAGTTAAACTTTTCCTTTTCACAATTCATCTATTGTCTCATCTCTTTAGTTTATGTACAACTCCTTACTTACTATCGTAACATACATAAAACTGCCTTCAAACAAATATCCAGCAACTTTATCTTTCCCATCTCTTTCATCTATTGATTTCCGTTTTGTTTTTTCATCTCTGTCTCCCGTATGAATCAAAACATTTAGAGAATCTGAAAATCCTTTTAACTTTTCATTCATCTTCACTTTGGACACATCGAAATCCCTATAAAATGACATCATTCGGAGGTCCGTAATTCCGTACGTATCTGTATCTGCTGCGGTTTCTTATTCCTGGGGAAAAGTTTCAATTTGATTGTCATTGGCAAGTGTTTAGGAATTACCGAATTATCCTAATTCCTGTGTTGTGTCAATTCCCCATTTAAACCTTACACTTTTCATGGAATTGAGTGTGAAATTGAGTGGAAGGAGGAAATGAAATGATTAAAAGAAAATTGGCAAATGTTTTTTTCCTAATTGAAAGTTTGGGTTTCCTTTCCCGGGTGGAGAGTGAAAAGTTGGGATGTAGATGTAGATTTTGATTGTAGATTGTGAGCTTACGAGCTTGCGAGTGCAGCTACAGAACATGAGAAAGAAACAGGGAGAGAGAGAGAAGGAAAGAAAGAGAAAGTTAAGGAATGAGGAAAAACGCAAGAAGAGGAAGGAAGGAAAGAAGAGTAAACGATTCAAAAGGGGAAAGGAAAACGGAGTTAATCGAGAAAACTGGATCTGGGTTTTTGTGAGTCTACTTCTTTCCTTCATTCTTACGTTGGAGTGCACTGTCGGTTGGTTTTCCTTCACATACACACACACACACACACACAGAGACTAACACAGAATTGAGGCTACAATGTAAAGAAATGGTTGACGAGCTAATTAGTAGAGTTCTTCATATAGGGCAAAAGTTTTTAGGGAAGCTTTGGTGTGGTGAAACAGTCGCGTGTAAATATACGGGTCGACTCTCGCGACTTTCTTTCTCCTTCTCTTTCTCTCCTCCTCCGTCGTCACTTTCCCTGAGCTCATCAAGATCTGGGTGAAGGATTCAACAGCCTCCAACACACACACACACACACACACGCTGCAGAGGAATTTTCTCGGAAACCCACATGCATACATACATACGCACATCCACACTCCACACGCACAGGCTCAAACGAGAGTACGAGTATAAACACACATTCTTATTCATTTGGCACATTGCGAGTGGCGGAAAGTCTTCATTAACTCAATTAGAGTGGGAGCAAACGGTTCGTTTTCCTTTTACTTTTTGAGACCCAATGAAAGTTTTTAAAGGCTCTTGCAATCGGCTCGGGTATTACACAAACGTGTGTGCAGACTCATTTCCTCATTGGAATCTTCGTTTCGTTTCAAGTGAGAGAGAGTGAGAGAGAGAGAGGGGAAAGAAAGCTCTGGATCCATACTTGTCGTTAGTTTTACTCTCTTAACCAAATAACAGTATCGAACGTTTTTGGAGACTCTGGAATGGTCATTCCTTTTAATTGTACCATCACCACATTTACTAATGGAAATTGAATTGGGAATTCTTAGACGAGTCCCCCGTTTCGTTTCTTCTGTGAGTTCCCCACAGATGTACTATATTTTTGGCACACTTGTCAATGACAACTCGTGCATTTTAAATGTTTTCTGCTTATTCAATCTCGTTCTCTCTCTCTCTTTCTCTCCCCTAAAATTCTTTTCCCATTAAAAACTCTTGGTATAATAATAATTATATTCGACGTCTGTAGGTGCTTTTTAATTTTAATCCAAAGCAAGGTAATATAAGAAAGTACAACAAATGAATATGGTGAAGGGATTTTAATGGAGTCCCTTGGCGATTGCAAAATAAACGTAGGTTGGGAAGTCTGGAGTGCATGGGCGTTTGTGGCTGGACGTTGGTGAATCGATATGAAATGATACCCTGTGATTGAAATTTATATCTGATTGATGGTCTCAATCTTTACACTCTTTATCCTGGTGGTGAACTCAAGTCGTCTCTTATACATATTATGTCGAGGAAGGCAAGGCTCTTGATTTATTATGCAGAGAATTGTTACTGATTTAGTTTAACTGGGTGCGTTGGGTTCTGCAATACAAAATGTTATAAATTCATGTTGCGTCTCTGTCTGTCGAGCAAGCAAAACATACACTTTACCACACACACACACAAATGTATTTATACAAAGCCACAGTACCAAAGTCAAAGTAGAAAAGCGAGGGAAAGCTAAAAAAAAGATCCTGAACAATATGACTATTACGAGATGCTTTTACTTTTTCCACGCTTAAACTCGGACTTTCTTTCTTTTTTTTTGTACGAGTCGACTCCTCAACTTTCGATCGAGATTGCAAGACGACGAGAAAAAAGTACTGCAACTGTCTCACAGTGAAAGCATTGTTTTCCTTCCTCTGTTATGTTTTTCTATATTGTGTAAAGGGATCTGTTTTGGGCTGAGGCGGAGATAGATAAAAAAACCCAGCCAAGGAGGAAAAGGAGAAGAAAGAACTACACATCTTCTTCCACGATTATTCCTTCTGATAAGCTCCATTGTGATTTATGAGACCCCTGGCCCAGCTGTAAATAAATTTGCAGGACGAGAGAGTATGTACGAGTGTACGTGTATACGTGTAGAGAGTGAGTGAAAGAGAGAAAGAGAGTAGAGAGAAAAGAACAAAGTTCGTCCTCTATGAGTTTCCACCTTCCTACATCTATCCACATTACTGGTACACGTTCAAGTAGCGTAGTGTAGTGACAGTCCATGTGAACATAGATTTCCTTATATGTGTGTGTGTGAGTTTTGCACCACAAAATAACATAACATAACACAACACAATAGAAAACAAAAGCCAAAAATAAAACAAAATCAAAATACGAGGCAGGAAAGCAACAGCCACAGCTACCAAAAGAGAAACACAGCCGACGGCCTGACATAATACGCTACGATGCCATGAGAACATTTGAAATGGACAGCAGTGAAAGATGCTACAAATGAAAATACAAAGACTTTACAATATGTCCACTGGCCACCAGTACAAGGCTTCTACTCTGACGGCTTTGGTCAGCTCCAACTCCAGTTTCAACTTTCTAAATCCTAAGTTTGACTACGCACGTTTTTTCCTCTCTCTCTCTTCCTCTCTTTTACTCTCTCTCTTCCTCTCTCTCTCTGGAAGAAATCTCAAGTCCCAAATCTAAAAAATGCAACTGGCAACGATTTACAGTCTACATTTTTTCTATCTGTAACCAATGAACAAGGTTTCCCCGTTTCTTCTTCTTCTTGTCGGACAAGGAAATTGTCTAGATGAAGAAAAAGTGCGTTGTACAGACACGAATACAAATATAGATATCCCGTCCAAGTGGGTACAAGTACACGTGATGGCTTTGAGCTCTCACAACAAGGATCCAAACTCAACATACGTACATACATAAATAAAGTAAATTCTCTATTGCATTCTGAAAAGCTTTCCAATAACATCAAAAGATTCTCCTTTTGGGGGGTGGGGGGAGAGCAGCTCCAAAAGTGTATGTAGGTTCTTGTTCATACATTATCTTATATTGGAAAGTACACATTTTCTCGTATGTTCCCTATATATGCGCAAAAATGCTTGGAGGAGCACTACATTTAAAACGTAAAGAGTACTAAGTGAAAGATGGGCAGGGAAATGGAAATGGAAAGAGAAAGTTGGGTCATAAGTCATAATGCACCAGCATCAGCACAAGCCTCAGCATCATCCAGACTATAAATTGTCAAAGCTTTTATATTCTACATTATGGAATTCTAAATTCAGGATTCAGGATTCTGAATTCAGAATTCAGAATTGGACTTGGAATACGGGAATTCCATATACACATTGACTTTGTTGTAGATTGTTGTATGTATGTATGTGTATGCATTTTGTAGTTGGATATTTGCTCATACTCTTTGTGGAAATCCACTCAGAAGAAGAAGAAGATGAAGAAGGGGAAACGGCGGTGAAACACACTCCCACACGTGCCTCGACGATTTCTCTTTCCATCGAGTTGCATCAGCATCACATCACATCAACAACCAACATCTTTTTTCCCTTCCTTCCTTCTGTTCCTTCAGCTGGTGGAAACATGGAAACGGGGGAACGCACTATTGTTGCATGCAAATTTCCAAGTTGCGTGCCCTTTTCCCCCCATAGGCTAAATATATATATATATATATGACTGACTCGTATATTAAACTGTGTCTACCCATCAAAGTTTCCAATAGAAAATAGAAAATGCCAACGTCAATGCCATGATTTTGCCCTTTTTTGCAATATGATGTGAGTAAATCATGTCTGTACATTTTGTACGCAATTTTGAGCCAGCTTGAAATCCATATGGAGACTACATACATATTTATCGTATGTACATACAGAACACATACGCACATTTCCATCCTCATCATCATACGTCACTCCATTTTTCTAGCACTAAACATGAATATGTTTTCATTTCCACATTTGCATTTACATCCACACACACAAAAATCCCAGCCACTGAGAGAAAACCAACCACGGGGGAAAAAAAGGACAAACTACACACACACAGCCTCAAGATATATTCTATACATGAGTAAACACATTGGATTTTTTGATTGTGATTTATATCCAAATTCAGCTTCACTCGGGCAAAACGTACAGGTTTCTTGGAATTTGCCTTGGTTTTTGGTTTTCAGGTTTTGGATTTGGTTGCCGGGGATTTTCTCCCTGTTTCCCGTAAAATCGTGAGACTTAAAATTCTCGTTCTTTCTCTCCCTCTCTCTCTCTCTCGCTTTGCATTGAGATTTGAACAAAATACAAAATAGGAAATACAGATTTAACTTTTTTCTTTCAGCGTATTTACGTGAGCTTACGCTTACGCACTCGACATCTACTTTCCTTTCTAGTCGCGTCAAAATCTGCCCGTGAATGCTAAATTTCAAGGGCATTAGCCGTCACAATCTCTCTATGGAAAATACAAAACGAGAATTAGTTCATTTTACTTAATTTTCGGAACTGGAAAGGCAGTTGTAGGCACTATTTTGAATATGGAACCAAATGGATTCAAATAGAATTAAATGTAAATTTCATTTCACATAATAATTCGAATATGCAACATTACGTTTTTGATTCTTTGCACTTTGGATGTCAGGATAATAAATAGGAAAAGAAGAGAGAAACTTGAGCCGAGGACAGAAATACCAGGTAGTATAGAAAATAATATTAACAAAAGAGAGACAGAAATAGAGAGGTTTGGAATTTAAAGATCTCCTTCATATCAAAAAATAATAATAGTTTCTTATGATGGAAAAGCGAAAGGAAAGAGAGAGAGAGAGAGAGAGCGAGAAAACATTTGTAAATTCTCTACATATTTATTTGGGTTTGTCCCGGTGTAATCGATACATGTGCAGCCATGCTTTATGCATGACTTGATATCTGATGAGCCCGGGTTTCCTGAATTCAAGAGCCCCATTTCCGATCTGCGGATTTGAAGAGACTCTCCTTCATGTTCTTGGGTTTATCCCCCCCCCCCCCCCCAGTACCTTTCCTTTTACGTGCTCCGTGCATCCAACTCCAACTCACATTTTTCCATATCTCTCCTTCCTTTCCTCGTTCTGTTTGTAACAAAAACCGGTAAAGTTTTTCCCTTCCCCATTTTTTTTTCTCCTCGTCAAGTTTTGTTTCAAGGGTAAATAAATGAGATAGAAGGAATTTTCGTATGTTTTTTCAATTTCCATGTCGTCAAAAAATATTTATGATTGTCAGATTGAAGTAGATATCCTTTCTTTTTCTTCGTCTCTTTCTACATGGTCAAACAATGCTTAATGTTTTTTCCCTCGTGTGACAGATTTGAATGCGGATTTCTTTTATTTATCTGATCCCAAAAATTTCAAATTGGTAATCATGAAAGCTATTCACGATGCTTCAAATTGTGTACAAGGCAAAGCTACATATAGTTATTGCGTTGAGTGTGTGTTTGTGCGTGTGTACATGAGTTTGAAGGGGAAAAAAATCCAAAGTTTCCACAGCGATGACTGATTATTGACCCAGAGTTTGAAAAATGTGATCCGTATTGTATATATCACAAAATATATATATCCAGGTGCATTACACTACGCATAGTCGCTATTTATTTTATTTTTGCCCGTATTAATGCCGAGCTACAACAAGAGCTGGAGTTGGAGTTTTTGAGCTTAGGGGGCCAAGCCAAGCCAACATAGGTCCTGGCGATGAGTAGACGGTTCCCGGGTAAAATGATACTCATCTCTTCTCTCTCTCTCTCTCTCTCCGAATATGCCCTGCCAAGCTAAATAGATGAATGAACGTCAACACGGGAACGTGAGGGAAACTATGAGTTTGACAAATACCTATTTGCTTGGAACATGCCAACCATTGTGTAGTGTAAACATAAAGGGAATATAATATTTTCTCTCTCTCTCTCTCTCTCTCTATTTCTCCCTGTGCTAAGTCTCCCTTGTAGGTTCTCCACATCGTACAGAGTACCGAGGAGGAACATATGGAATTAATACATGGACTGACAAACACGGAGAATAATGCAATGCAAAAGGCTGACGAGGGAACAACATGACATAGTTGCTTTCCCTTTTTCCTTTTCCTATTCTCCTTCATATTTCTCTTTCTCCCTCTCTTTTTCTACACTATTCAGCTGTATGAGCTTTGCTCCATTCGGCTATGGTCTCTGGGTTTGGCCTCCATAAGTAAGTGCATCAATTTTTCAGCTATGATAGATGACTACATTTAATATAGTGCTTCTCTTTTGCTCCTGCCATTCCTCTTGTTACTTTTACATTTAAGTCTTTGCTTTTCTCCTCAGCTTTCCTCTCTCTCTGTCTCTCTCTCCATCAGTTGTTACCTCCATAAACAACGCACACAAACACACATATAGACAATTGGAGATAAACTACAATAACTGTACGAGGAAACTAGGAACAATTCCCCATGATGAGAGATAACAAGTCTCAGTTTTTTGGCTCGGCTCTGTCTCTGTCTCTGTCTGTCTGTCGCTGTGGAAAATTCACCAACGTTGAATCCTACGCATTGCGTCTCCTTTGTTCTGTACGTATACATGTATGCTATATCTGTACTTGGGACTCTGAGCGATAACAAATTCTACGAAAGAAAAAGCAAAGGCAAAAACGAAATGTACGATGAAATTTAGAGTTTTAAAATACAGGGGAAATTTAGAGAGGAAGAAGACTTGCTTGTTGACAATGTAACGAATAAACGCCCCCCTCAAATGTGTACAGGCCATCAACTTGTGAATATCCGTACACGATATTTGTACATGAAACTGTGACAGTTTTGAATTGGGAGACGGGGAAAGAGGGAAAGAGGGAAAAGAGAAGAAGAAAAAAAAACTTTACTCTGCTGGAGAGTGGAGACCCTTTAAGTGTTTGAACTCGAGAGTATTTGTTGTTGTGAGTTTACTCATCACGGTATGATGTCACATGATATACTGGTGAAACTTTGGGTTCAGTTGAAATCTGAGCTACTTCCTCCAGTGTATCCTCATGATACTCGATACTCCATGTAAGTATTTTATATTTCATCTGTCTCTTGATGGATATATATAAAGAGAGAGAGAGAGAGAGAGAGAGAAAGTATGTGTACATATATGCAGAATCAACAGAACAACAAACCTTACATACATAACAACGTCCAGGGAGGCCAACATTGAAAAATAGATTTCAGCTGTGCCTTCATCAGATTTGAGTGGAAGGTTGCATGGTGAATGGTTGATGGTGGATGGCGGAAAGTGAGCACAAAGTATTAAGTACATATGAAGAGAAAAAAATATTTTGCTGTTGCTCTCGCTCACGTTTTTTCATGTTTCCACAAATCTGTAATGGAATGTAACTTGTGATTTTTGGAAGGAGTCCGTTTTTTGTTGTTGAGTTTTGTTATTTCTACCAGTTTCCTATGGATAATGTCCACGATGGACATTTACAAATGGTGTAGTATTGAAATGAAAAAATGCTAGTTACTTGTACCACTTTCCCTGTACACAGAGTCACGACTTTCATCTCCTTTCGCATGACACTGAAAATAATGATAGGGAATTTTTGAGGATTGTTCGGCAAGGGTATAGACTTTTTGTAAGTTGTTTAAATGAACAACACCAAGGAATGAAAGGAGTGAAGGATCTGTCTGTTTGTTTGTGTGTTCTGTGTGAGCTGATTTACTCGTGGACGTCAGTCCTTCATCTAATTAAGTATGACGAAATCACTAGAAAGTGGAGACTCGCAACTTCAAGGTGGGATTCTTGTTTGTTTGTTTGAGGATTTCCCATACGATAGAGATGGTTGGTTTGTCCCGCAATAAATTCTCACGTGTACTAATTTTTTCCGTTTCCAATCCCAGAGAGAACTTTGGGAAATTAACGAGAGACAAACAGACAGACACACAAACACACGTGGCTGCTACTAATTCCAAGTGTAGGTAAGAGGATGTACCATTGATCCCTCCGGTTCTTAGATGTGTACGAACAAGATGGAAAATGTAAAAGGAAAACCAAGGAGGAGGAAGAAGAAGCAGGAAAGACGACGGAGATCTTCCTCTCTCTCTTTTTCTAGAAAAAAGTCTATTGTTCTTTTGTGTACCATTTGTGATTCGAAAATCGGAGTAAGGGAATCTCTCTCATTTTCTCTCTCTCTCACTCTCTCCCTCTCTCTCTTTCTCTGATTCTCCCGCTCACTACGTTTCTCGGTAGCGCTTTCAAAGTTGATACCACTGAAATCCCATGATGCGAAAAACTCTCATGCAGGCATCCTTTTGCTAGATTTCTAATAAGAGATAACTTAGGCCGTGCACGCACTTTCCAGCCTCATTCTCTCTCTCTCTCTTTCTCCTGCTTTTCTCTAATATGTTCCAACACATACATATAAATTTTTTGGTCGTGCTCTCTCTCTCTCTCTCTCTCTCTCTCTGTGTGTGTGTGTCTCTACTTTCTTTGGTTCCTTCGTTCCTGTCTCTTTAGCTCATACATCCACAGAGTTATACCTACACAGACTTACACCATACACACTTACACACACACACATCCATGAGGAGATGAGAAACGCCTTTTCTTTCCTCATCTCCTCGTTTCCCAACCAACCAACTAACACGTTGACGACTACTCTTCAATTCTGCGGACTCATGTTACGTCTTTGCGTCCTTTATCTCATTACTTTCAAGGGCTCTTCACCAAACTCTTTCCTCAACTATGGCCTACATTGATTATATCTATATTTTCTATATCTGTATATAGCGACCACGGCCCATTAACTACACACACTTTTCACAGTTCATATTCATCATGAAGTAACTCCCCTACATTCCTAAACGTATACATCTATACTGTCATATAGATACTCCGACCACATGCATACGGATTCCCAAGAAATGACGAGATGAGCACAAAAAAACGCGGAGGAAGGGGAGAAGTAGGAAAAAACAACTCGGATTTGAATTTCTCAGACTCTGACGACTCAGATTTCACATTTCATGGGATCGTGAGTCGTCATTACATCCCCATTTTCATCTTCATTTGTGTGTGAAATGAAACGGAGCGAGCGAGCGAGTGAGCGTACGGTGGTAAATGGTAAATGGCGAATGTTTATGTAAATGTTCATTTTGGCAGTCCCAGCGCTCTCTCGCAATCCCCCAGTTTACCACATTTCCCATTTGGCTGACTTAAGATCGTTCCCCGGATTTCCAACAGAGCACCCGGGTTTATTTTCGTCCGTTCTCTTTCTCTCGCTGTACCCGGGCACTAAGAAAAAAAACGGAAACACCGAAACCGACAAACGTAAAACTGACACCGGATTCGGGGAATGATGCCATCTCGGCTTCAGTGGAGACAATTATTCGTTTCACAAGAGGATTTCTAGGTGGCATAAAAGACTGCACAAATTTTCCAGTGGTGGCTTCAATCCTGAAAATGAAAAACAAACGTTGGAAACAAAAATGCTGTACATTTTAGGTATGTAGTTTTATGCTTATAAAGAAATGCGTTGGGATTTCTCATGGATGTTTATTGTTAAATAATTTGTTTATTTCCCCAAACATTTATTTCCGCCTCATTTCCTCGTCAGTAATATATATATATATATATATTATTTATATGTTTTATATGTACGTTTTGCACATTATTAAATTACAATTGAGTGTACCATGAATATTTAATCATATTTGAGAGAGTTTCCTTATTCGTTAAATTTGAATTGTTTTCCTTTCATTCTTTATCTATGTTTTGTGTGTACAATGTGTACTTTTTTCATTATCATTATCATTTCTAAACAGCTATATGCCGGTTCAGTAGTACATTGTTCATTAGTTCATCGTAACATTAACAAACGGAGTACAAATAGAGCAAGTTCATAAAATGCGATTGGCTTTACATTGAAAGAAAATTCAAAAATTGTATGTAATCTCTCGTTTTTCACCGTTGCATGCATTCCGTTTTTTGTTTTTGTCTTTGAATAGTGTATAAATTTTCATTGGAGCAATTATTTGTATTTACTGAAAGGAAACACTCTTGATAATAATTTGTTTTATAAATGTGAACGTTTTTCTTGATGAGGATCTTGGATTTCTTTTGGATAACTGAATGTTTTTACTAAATATAAGATTAAAGTAGAAAATTATCTACAGTTATTGGTGTATTTGTATATTTATTTAATTAATTAATAATATATGAATAATAATAATAATAATAACATTATATATAATCTAAGTAACAATCAGTAACATTACATCTTAACTAGTGAACTAACCAACTTTGTAGACTAATTAATATATAGGCTACCGTTAACTTTCATTTAATTTAATTATGTACAGGTTTTAATCGAGGACACATGTTACATAATCATTCATTTACATATAATCAGTGTCCATTGAATTTTCCTTAGTGTCTTTGGTTACCCAGCTAGTACAATAAATGTAGTCGTTTTTACATAAATCCCCCGGTTTATTTCACTATATATTTCAGTTTCGATTGTATTTGTAATTTTTTAATGGAGTTAATTTTAATTATTATTTACTTAGTAGGAGTTTTTTTTCCTTTTGTATATAAACACTCACATCACGCACTATATATTTTCATTATTTTAATGTAAGTTTCGTTCACAGTCCACATTCCGTGTATATTCCTAAGTATTTAGTAGTTAAATTAATCAAGTACACAGGTATTCATAGTTTATTTGTTTGTTTTTTTTAGTATCCGTTTCCGTATTCAATGCGAAATATTGTTTTTCTCACGCAACACTACTTTTCCTTGTATCACTAATTATTGTTAATTAATTAGTTTTGTATAGAAATTTTAAATTAAAATCCAGTTTTTTTCTTGCTAAATCCGACATATCAGTATCAAAATCCTTCGTTTTTCCTCGTTTTTTTCTTATGAAATATACACTTTAATTGCATAATATTTTCTTCTTTTTTTTTGGATTCATTATGATCTCATGAAAATAATTTACATCATTTGTAACCAGTTAGAGGCCAAAAAAACTAATTAACAATTAATAATAATTAATAAATATGACACAAGACGCATTTTCCGTGTGTTTTCAATCGTTCTTTTCCCTCTTGGAAATTGTTAGTTTTTCTTTTATCTGTATTTCCGGTTTTTTGTGTGTGTCGAAATCGAAATCGATGAAAGACTAGAAAATTCAAGTTTTTCACAAGGGGCTCGAGAAAAACTGGTTGAATTTTTCCTAAAGCTGAGGAGTTTGTTTTATTTTGGGGCACTTTTCCAAACCAAGTTGAACATATAAATTATATATGATATAGTACGAGTATATATTTTTTAGCACAAATTATTGTAGTATACAAACAAATTAAGAAATTAAAAGTGTGTATCACTTGGCCGTTCATTTAAAACTGAATTTAAACTAAATATCAAATGACGATGTTTGTATATTTTTTCACAACAAGTAGCATTTGGTTTTTTAACGTTTAGTCCATATATAATTAATTAACGTGTATTGTCCGTTTTCTTTTTATAAAAACATAATATTTGTAATTGAAATTAGTTTTAATATTAGACTTTTTCTTACAAGGTATTGTACGCGTTATTTTATTTCCTGTTCATTTTTGCAATAATTGTAATTTCTATTCTGCACATGTATACAGTTTCACTCTTTTTTAATAACAAATAATGTGCACATTTCTTTTTAGTCGTAGTATAAAGCAGCACGGTTTTTTTATATGTAGAGTCAATTATGAAATGGGGAAAACGAATAAAATTAATTGCTGTTTTTATCATTTTAGTTCTGTCGTCGGTCATCAGTCGTATTCGGTATTTAATTCCTACCATATGATTTTGATTAATTTGTATGTATATATATATATGTGGGAATATCTGTAGTCCTTATGGCCGTATTATGTTTATAATTAATATACATATATATATAACTTTATTAATTCACCGTTTTCCTTGTAGATTTCTGGTCTTCCTAATTTATTGGACTTGACTCTCGAGACAAACAGAGATAGACATTGAGAGAGAGAGAGAGAGGGGAGATGATGATTTTTTTATCATGTATTTGTATTTAAAATCTCATGTTGCTCCCGTTCGTATATAGAACATGAGCATTGACAGGCCGGAGTTGGACGAACTCTTCTCCCTGCCAATAGAATCAAAAACAAAATTCAATAAATTAATGAGTTCACTATGTAACGGGAAAATTTCTATTCAAATTTTAAATGGGTTGGTGAAAACTGTTAATTGAGACATCGTAAAGGATTTGGTGTGCCAGCACTCGCACCAAGATCAAAACCAAAACCAAAAATCCCTATAGAAAAAGCTTATTCGTTGATGAGAATGTGATTTGTGAGTGAAAGCAACTGTGCAATTGTGCGAATTGTAAATAGCCATGCGAAATGAGAAAGTTAAAAATGAAAGTAAAATAAATCTCATTCAAATCGGAATGGGAATTGGAATGGAAAGAAAGCAAACATCACAGCAAACATCGCAGCACAAAAACACAGATAAGAATGTCTATTTCATCGAGGAAAGTATGAAAAAGCACAATAAAAAAACCGGGCAAATGTAATTTTCTCCACAACTTTTTTTTTTTGGAGGGAAAGAGTTGGATTTCTTTGTGGTTGGAGGGATAAAATAAAAAGAGATAAAAGAATGGCGGACTGATTGCAATCTGATAAGATATCCTTCTCACAGCGGGTTGGAACTCAACAATCAAGACCAACCAGTCACCACCAACTGTTTGGTAATAGTTGCTACTGAAAAATAATCAAGCTTAATTAGTCTCCTAAAGCCCTGGTCATCGGAAATTGACGGGGGTGCACCGCTTCACGGTCGTAGCGAATACAAAGTAGTTAGTCACTCCAGTATGTCGAGACTGCCCCAGGGAGTCTCGCTCTTTCTCTCTCTCTCTCTCTCTCGTTTTTTCTCTTTCTCCCCTTTATTCCTTTCAGCCATTCTCTCAAAGTAATAACTCTTCGCTATAACTAACCACTGGCACAAGTCAAATCCCCCCAAAAAAAGAAAGCCAAAAAAAAAACTCAACATGAACATATTTACTGCAGAAAAAAACTCAATAATACAGACATTTTTTCACAAAATACGGACGCATCAACTCAACAAGAATTTTTCCACTAACACTTCCTTTGTACTGACATTTGGAGCTTGTCTCAACTCAAAATAAATATGTAAATGCCTAGACTTGTTCTTGTTCGTTACCAGGTTGTACTTGGAGAGTACGAACAATTTTAAGTTTGACAGCTATACACAAAAGTTGAAAACTTTTCCCCATTTTTTCTGCCCCCCCCCCCCCCCCCCCCATTACAAATTAATTAAAAGAGTTTTGAGCGATTCCAGATTTCTACTGTACTTTTTTGTCCTGCCACAAAAAAAACTGGAATTTTTTGGATCCAAGTCCAAATTATTTGGAGCAGCAACTCTCAACTTTCAAATGGAAAGTTTGTAACCATTTTTCCTTATCCAACTGTATACTGGAGTACTGGATACTGGGATGAAGTCTGACTTCAATCCTAGACATTATAAATCCAGTCACATCAGACTGGAAAGTTTTGCAAAAAAAAAAAAGAAAAAAAAAAAAAGTAGAAGAAAAAAAAAGAAATGGGGAAAAAATTTGTTGAGCAACTAATTTTCTTTCATTTTCATCACATGTCATTTTGCTGTTGCTGCTTGGTCTTATTCAAATTCCAATTCCAAATCAAAAGTCTCAACTCAAACGAGCAAAACTAACTACAAACTCTATAATATGGCGAATGGCGAATGGCAAATGGTGAGCTCCATGGTTTTTTTCTTCCAGACAACTAACAACTAATAAAAGTTGAACACGAGAAAAAAGCAGAAAGAGAGAGAGAGAGAGAAAGAAAAAGAGTTGACTGTAATTGATATGGCGGTAAACGACCATTTCATTTTCAACGATTTTTTTATTGCGTGCAACTCTCAACTGCCATTAATCCAACGATGTAACTTATCTAGTAACCACGTAAATTCTCTTCCTCAATTGCGTGTCTCAATGACTTTACAACTATAAATATGCACACACACCAAAAACACACGCAGTGAAAGCACACAGTTTGCATGCACAACATTTAACATTCAGTTGTGATTTGCAACAACAACTCTGACAAAACTGGACGGCTTTTTTTTCAGAATTGCAAGAAAACAAACATACAAGCCGTCCACGCCAAATCAAAATACAATACAATAATTTTGCTCAACTTGCATCTTGCCACGTCTGGACATTAGACTATAAATAGTTCATAGGACTTTTACAAGCATTAAAGAAATATTTAAAAAATGACGAAGCAAATACAAAGTTCATTTATTGTTTGTTTGGTTAGCAGGTTAGGCAATGGAATATTGAATTTAAAAAAAAAGAAGGGAATTGCAAAGCAATCATTTGGATTTTGCACATTTAATTAATTGATTAGTACAGAAATACGATACATATATAAAGGCGACTTGAAATGAATTTTATGAGATGAGAATTGTAAAGAAACTAAATCCGTACGGGAAATCTACCTTGAATAAGTGGACAGCTCACAAAACACAATGGACAAAAGACAAAAGACGACGGAAAAAAGACAACAGAGACAACAGACAACAGACAATATGGACACAGACAAAATACAGATATTTGAGACATGTAAAAAATGTTTGCAAGTGATTTTTGTATTAGTTGAAAATCGTTCAAGACTCAAGACTAAAAAAATATACAAATGAATGAGAGAATTGAATTTGAGTTTGGACTCCAAGTGAGTCGAGTATGAATTGTGTGTGCATGGGACAGCTGACAGATGTAAAAGGAGAGGAGGAAGAAGGAAGAAGGAAAAGAGAGAGGAGCAAGTTGATGGTTCATGTGAGCAAGTGAGATAAATCAGTACAGATGAGAAGGAGAGTGTGTGTAAGTGAAAGTGTAATGGGCATGTGTGTGTAAAAGAGTAGACTGATGGAAGGCTATACCGTGCTTTCTATATGAGGGTGCAATGTTGAAAGTAAAGGTGTTCGACTCATGTCTAATACTACCTCGGAAGACGGATGAGGAATCGGTGTTTGGCTGAGTGGTGGGTAGCCCACCGTTTGAGTCTGTTGCTCTTGGACACCGATAGGAATACACTGTTGTGTCGTCTTGAGTGGATCTATTTGAGCGTATATTATTGGTTCTGGGGGACGATGATGTCTCAGGGTTGTTGTTTGATGGTAGGCTGGACTACTTGGTAGTGACAGCTCTGCGTAGGTGACTTCCTCTCGACCCTAAACAATCCATCAATTACAATCACAGTTTCAATTCCATCCCCATCCCCATACACACACACATATCATATATAAAATCAATTTACAAAACTTGTCAGTTTAATTCTGCACGAGACAAACGGACTCAAATTGAGTTTCTTCTTTTCCCTTCTTTTATCCTTTCATCAATTTGTTTTTCAAGCTCTTGAATTGACATTGAATTGCATTGACATGTTTTGTACAGTGAATTTACATTCAATGTAAATATGAGAATGACAGACGACGATGACATACGTTTTGGATATGAGAAAACGACATCCATAACAACAAGAACAAAGAGTTGAAGATTGTATACATTTGATAAGATATCGTAAATATAAATTAAATCCTCATTACCGTTCGGGGCGTTCGGTTTTTGACATTATTGACTAATTCTGTGGACGTGTTGGGGTCTGGGCGATTAGCAGCAGTTCGGACGGCCCTTGGAATGGTCTCGTAGAAACGACTGGAGTTGTTGAGTCTTTCTAGAAATATTTTCTCATCTGGATCGATTCCATCGATCTCTGTGAAAAGTACATATAGAAAACACACACGCAGACACATCAAACATCACATTTCATTTCTTCTTCACTTCGTTCCTTTTCCCCGTCATCATCGTCGTCGTCATCGTCCTCCTCCTCCACCTCAACGACGACGACAACGACGACGACCCATCTCATCCCATCAAAACCTCCCCAACAAAATTAAATTAAATTTCAAAATGTAACTTCTACTCCCATCGACATTATTTCTCTCTCTCTCTCTCTCTCTCTCTCTCTCTCCTTCACATTCCATCTAACCGTAGGAAATTCCTATACTTGATACATTGAAATCGACGCTTGTACAAATTTTCTCAGATTAAAGTCTCTAATCAAAATATTTTGAAAAAATTTAGGTCAACTATCGTAAATTAAATATGTCATTTTTTTGTGGCAATTAAAATTTAAAATCCAAAATACGAGTACATCCAAAGTTTTGTTTGACACTTAAACTATTTGGGACATGAAATTTAAAAACTTTTCACAACGTCAAGTCTGAAAATAGAACAAAATGAAAGTGAAAGAAATGGAATTATGATTGTAACTGTTTTGACTGGTTCAAAAGTTTTGGTAATGATGTCATCGATTTTTTTTTTGCTTTGTCAAGGAAAACTATATATGAGATGTGATATTTTTTTATTTTGTAGGAGCAAATGGGGAGTTATATCTGTATAGCTATAGAGCAATGGAAAAACTAATAATAGCTATAGGGAGACGGCTGTACATGTCTGTTCTATACTGGCTCAAGAAAGGGGGATAGAAATGAAAAAAAACAGCCTAGAATTTCCCAGCTCTATACTTTTCCCTTTCCTTCTTTTTTCCTTCCTTTTCGTTGGACGAGTAGAAATTGGGGGAAAGTGAAAGAGAGAGAGAGAGTAGAAAGTGGAGATAGGATCTGAAGAAGCACCTGAGCTGTGAGGCACGACGTCGGGATTTTTATCATCACCGTCGAGCAGATCATCAATAGACTTTTTGAGAGGAACGCTAGATTTGTCATGTTCTGTAGTGGGTTTGAGCCCATTGTTCTTTGGAAGTCTCTTATCTTCACCAGTATGGCCTCGACTTCTCAGAACTATCACGATCACGATAGCGACTAAGATGAGAGTGGCCACGACGCCAATCAATACAGCAAAGTATGGAGTCATCTGCAGAAACACGGGCTTGATCGACGCTACAAAATACACACACAAACACACACATACATACACAATTATAGATGTGTATAAAATATGTATAAGCACATCCAGCTATTGTACTGCCTAATCTTGATATACTTTTAATTGTATTGAGTGAAAAAAGTCAGGAATCAAGTTAATTCCAATTATTCTAAATTGAAATTAGTATTAAATGGATATTCTCCTTTGTCCTTACCAGTGCTCATTCCCGTTTGTTTCTCGGCAGCCTTCAAAGTGGACGCTTGAAGACCTGCAAATTGAAAGGGACAAAATTAGTTGGACTACATATAGAAAATGAATGAGGAATTCCCGGCATGTTTCATAATATATGCATTTTAAAAATACCTTGAGTGTCACTTCGCCCTTTACTATTTGCAGCGTACACACGAATAATGAAGGATGCACCCGGATCCAAATTCTTGACATCAAAAACGGGTTTGGGCTGAGAAAAGTTTTTCACGACCATATGAGTTTGAAAATCCAGGACTTCAATGAAAAATTGTTGATTGAGACCTCCATTGAAACCCTCGGAGCAGGAAACGTAGAGTGAGTCAAACGTCTGATTCATTATCGAACAATTCGTGACGGCATCCGGCTTCCCAGCTGTTCAAGGAAAATTAAACACAAATACAATTATATAATTACGAGAAATAAATTTTTGTCACCGCGGGAAATCCGCGGGAAATTGGTTGCAAATTAACTGTGTGTTTAATTGTAATTAGAGCATGTGATTAAAGTCAGAGTTGGAGTTAAATGAAGGATGACTTGCCTGGAATGATGTGATAGATACATGGAGATCGTTGCATCCCAATGAGTTCATTTCCGGCCCAGCATAGCACCGTCCCATAGTCATTTTCCGTGATGGGTCTGTACGTGAGTGTGGAGCGAGTTCGATCATTGGAGAAGGCGGATTGTTGAATGTCAATCGTTTCCGCGGAATTGTTGAATTTCCATCGGAAAGACAAATCCGTCTCAGGATTCGCATCCACTTCACAGCTGATTTTGGCTGCCTCTTGCCTCGCAATCCCGTACACTGTTTGTTGATTCGGCTTGCAAACTGGAGCATCTACAATTCCATTGAACAATGAATGAATACCAAACAACCGTTCTCATCCATCTCAATTGTACACACACACACACACACACACATATCCACACACGTTTTTACTCACTCACGCTCAGTATCGTAATCGAATATATTGTATCTGTATGTAAGTACATCTACATGTTTTTTGTCTTTTTATAGGAATATCCGGTCGATGGACTTTCGACTCCTCAAGTCGAAAGCAAACTCATGTCTTTCCGCTGTGAATGATGTGAATTCTTATTCTTCCTCCTAAGAGTTTCCTCTACCAATTGCTACCAATGTACATGTACATGTTGACCATCCCCGTTTTCAAAGGGAAAAGGATTCCTTGTCCATGTCAGCCTATTGAGATTGAGAGGATAGTGACAGGAGGTCACGGGGATGGACAATGGACAGAGAATGTGTAAATGGTGGGGATGGCAATATTGATGCAGGCCATCATAAGAAAATGAAAACGAAAGCCTAATCAAATAGAATGAAAGAAACTCTTTGGACTTTTGAACATGGAGAGAGAGAGAGGCCACTTGAGCTCACTCATCCATGTTCACGGTCACTTGTGTCAATATTGACTTTGTATTTACAATTGGAGCCATCCACCTTCAGTTTATGAAAACAAATGCTACCCTAAAAGTTTCTACATGCTCACTCAATATCAATAGCAAATTCAGCATTATTCAATTGGAGGTAACTTCCACAGTTTCAATTCCTTTTCCAAGGAAATGGAATAGAGATACAAAGTGACGCGGGCATTCTTGTCCCTTTCACTTTACAATACGTACAGGTGAGAAAACAAAGTTTGTGTACACCTTGGACAACTTTACAATTGACAAAGGAAAAGGGGATCTACGAGATTTTTCACAGTCGACAACCGAGAGAGAGAGAGAGATAGAGAGAGAAGTTTCAGAATTGTGTAGAAGATTTAGTGGAGAGAGGAGAAATGGAGAAGACTTGGGAGAGTGGACTCGTGACTGGGAACATACGATAGATAATGCATGGGAGGTGTAAATTCCCATTGCACATTTCCCTTCCTCCATTACCAGTTATCAGATCCACTTATCTGCATTAGTGCATAATAGATGAGGAGCCGACGTTATGGTTCTGGTTCCTCAGTCCTCGCTGAAAGCTCCTAAAGTACCACAGCAACTGCTAGCTATACAGCTACAATATTTCAAACATTTTGAGTAAAAGTATCTTGGTTTTCGGGTATTTCCTATTTCCTACCTACAATTCCGAGTGAAAAGAGAGAAAGAGAGAGAGAGAGAGAGAGAAATGAAAAGTACCCACAACCACATAAAGTCAAGAGCCAACCTAGGAAATATTCTAGAGAAAATCGTTCATTATTATTACAGGAGAGCCGGCGAGTGAGAGAGTGAGAGAGCTTGTAGCATATTCTACAGACTGACCTATTTTGGTTTCCGCTGACTAATTGTGCATAAATTAATACTAATACCATTAAAAGCTCCTTTCTCTCCCCTCATACCGCCAGCCAGCCAGCCAGCCAGCCAGCCAGTGCCGTTGGTACAAGTCATGCCCAGTCCAATATCAAACGGCGTTCAAGTCCAAGTCCAAGTCCCACTAGTAAACCTTTTGTATTTTCACTTTGTCTCTCTCTGACTTTCTCCCTCATAATGAAGAGTGACGGCCACTTTTCCTCTTTTAACTGCTTATTGTTGCTTCTATCGTTATGTACGCGTGCTTTCTGCTCTTCTTTCGTCCTCCTTCCCTATACATAAATTCCCATGTACCATAGTAAACTGGAAGGGAACGGCAACAACTACTTGAGTGGAGCACAAGACCCACATTTGCATCCACATCAACATCAACATGAAGACCAAGAAACCAAGAAAAGAACCAAGCCTTTCGTTCTCCTACTTGAATTTTCCTACACTACATACAGTCGAAGAGTCAAAATTCAAAGCCTTTCCACGTCATCAGTGATTGGTTGTTGGTTGTTGGCTGTTGGTTGGTGGTGGGGAATACTCAACAACTCAGAGCTCACTAAACTAAACTCTCGTCCTCACTAACTAGTCGCTCATTAGATTAACTTGAGTATAATATAAATCCTGTGTAGTGTATAGAGTCGCATTCATTCCAATTCCACATTTACCTGGATGAATATGCTAGAGGAAAACGATAGAAAGAAAAATTTATTGTACATATATATCGTAGAAAATGGGAAAATATGAGAGAGCACCGTGAAACAGTGAAATACTGAACTACTCCTCCACTATACCGTACTAAACATACCAATGAAACTCCGCTTAATATTTACAATAGACTCCACCATCATCATAATTAATAATTATCATACGCACTATCCTCTCTCTGTATATTTGTACATCATAACCAGAATTTAACCACATCCATAATTATTGCCATCATAAAATGAAAATTTCTCCCTCTGCATTCTGCAGTAACTCGAGCTGGGAAGCTTTTACACGGGGAATTAGAAATCATGTCCTAAAATATATACATACTTACAGAAGGGAAGGGAATTTTGGGCTGACCCCGCGTTTACATTTTTATTTAGCTAATTGTGAGAATCGAGAGAGAAAGTCCTTTGAATTTCTAAGGTATCTATGGTATTTTTTTAAATATATCTTTTTATAATTAAAGTGCAAATTTAATGTAGGGGTGGATTGTATTGTTTACGTGTATATTTTTCATGTTGTTGTTTTTTGTTTTGTATCCAGAGTTTCGAGAGTATCCAGGTTGAAAAGAGACGAGAATCCGATTAATGAGATGGATTGTTTTTATTTGGAGTAACGAGTACTGATGATCGTGAGCGAGTGAGAGATGAAGTGTAAACAAACAAACAGAATACAGAAAAAAAAACAGCTTACATTTGACATTGAGGATGACAGAGTTGCTCGCTCCATAGCCTTCTTTATTATGCCCCTCGCAAATGTAAACGCCACCATGTTGTCGCTTGATGTTTTGAAGAACGAGACTCTGGTTACTAATGATGACTCCCGCCGTGGCATTGTGATGAAGAAGACGGCCCTGATGGAAAATTGGAAATACATGTTGAATATAAACAAAAATATAAATAGTAAATATAAATATCGTATATATAGGGAGAGAAAGTTAAGCTCGCTTCACTCTCTGTCTTCTCCTTCCGTGTTTACAAAACTTTCACTACTTTACTACTTTTACCTTCAGCCCACGACATGAGAGAGAGAGAGAGAGAGAGAGAGAGAGACAGAGAGTATTTGTAGACAAAAGACAAAAAGGAGACAAGGGAAAATGAAAAGAGAAAGGGATACTTTTTGGAAGGGAATCTTCTGCTCACATTTTATTTACACATTATCCTTTCTACTCCTACTACTACTCTTCTAACTGTAGTTGTAGGCGGTTGAGAGTGAAACCTGATTTATATTTTGAATATCTCTTCTCCAAACAAAACAAAAACCAACGGGAAACAAACTCAACTAAGATATTACAGCAAAACTTTTTGCAACTAGTTATCTGCAGACTTACAATGAAATGAGTTTAAAGACATTGAGCATGTCTAAAGCAAAAGTACTACATTTACTTACTGTAAAATACACTCGTTTGTCCCCCACATATACTGGTTTTATGGAAAGGATTTTTGAGTTTCTCGAGGGCATTTGAATTTCGTTCACTGTACGTGTACAGAGAAAAGAATAAAAGTAAATATAAAATAGGAAAAGGAAATATGTACAATTCTTTGTACATCTGAAGGACAAAAGGATTTGAGAATTGATCTTTATCGGTTTTTTCTGGCGCTAACTGTATGTGAGAAAACTATGAGGGAAAAATGATACAAAAGAAGTCGACTTTGCACAATTTTATGTACATTTGTGCATCAGCACTGTGATGACATTTCTGTCCAAGTCTTTGGATGTGGATCAAGAATGCATGTGATACAAAAAAAAAATGAAAGAAGGGTTAGAGAGAAGAATGGAGAAAGGAAAAGGGAAAAGGCGGAAGGAGAGATGGGAAAAACCCGAGAAAAAAGGAGAGAAAAGTGCTAAAAAGCCAATTACATAATGTCGCCAGGAAACTTTGTCAATCCAAGGATTTGCTTTGATGCTGCACTCAAAATAGACGTCCGCTCCTTCCTTGATTTGAGTTGAATTCAGTGTACTTCCCAACTCCAACGTTGTTTGCGGCACATCTGGAATAGAATAAGAAAAAGGAAAGAAAAGGAAATTACATCAAATGTATTATTGTACTGAACATTCAAAATGCTACACATAAAGATATTCCCCTTGTACATATTTCCGTTTCATCTGCTTCAAAAACTCTATACGATAAACCATAAGGATAATACGCTGTTTACACATATTCACTTTCAAACTTACATTCAAACTCCCAACAAATGCAAATACTTGGACCTTTTCCCATAGTTATTCCTTTGTGGGTCACCTCACCAGTATTTTTCTAATACTTTCTCATGTACCAAACACACTTTCTCCCGTTGTTCCTCAATTGAGCTCACATACATATATATTGTACGTACGTACGTACAGGTACTCCAGATTTCTTGGGAAAGTCTGCAATTTTCACGCTCAACTGTGATAATGTTAAGCCAGTATCCATATACAAATCCGATGCTTTTGCTTTGTGGATTTCCCTTTACATTTTTATACATATGGAAAGAAAGGAACAAAAACAAATACAGATGAACTTCCACGTACACAGTTACCAAATACAAATACAAATTTAAATCGCGGATTTCCTTCTGCACATTCCAACGAAACCACGTCGTTAGGAGTAGGCATTTCATTTTTCCATCTCGTTTTTTGCATGGACATTTGCAGTCTGCAGGCCCTCACTTTTCCCGTACATGACCTGGTCGAGTTCGACGACGTAAGACAATACGTACGTAAAAGTACTAACGATAAGAAAGGATTCTACAGTCTACATATTCGTGATTGTGTATTTGCTGTCTGCTGTCTGCTGTTCTGGTTGTTGTTGGATAAAGCGGGGAAAAGTTTGCGAGTTGACTGTTGAATGGAGGGGATAAATAAAAATAATCCATTGGAATGTGTGTCCTAAATGCATACGTAATGTGTTTGTGTGTGAGTGTTTGTCACACGTGTTGGGATGTTGTCGTCATTTGTTTAAAGTCATACACTTGACTGGAATGGCTAAAGCTGAAACTGTTACCATCATAGTGACCGTTTTCTCGCCACGTTTCCTCCAATACGTGCAAAACTTATTCACTGATTGTCTATGTTTCCTCTCTTTTCTCAAAAAAGTTTTACACCCGTTCTGACGACGCGACGGCCACGAGGAAAAGGTGCTTCCAAACTTTTTGACTCAACACAACTGGACGCAACAATGATTTGGCTTTTCTTTTCTCGTAAGTATCAAAATCCGTGCATCCGAATTTACGTATTTCCACCGTAACCTTCGGCAACAGAAATTGACTTGCCATGCAAGCAAGCAAGGGAGCAGTCAAAGTCAAATCCGTTGCAGTAATCTGTTCATGTGAATAAATTGCAAGCACAGCATGAAAGTGAGAATGTGAAAGTGGATGCAGATAAATACATGTGTGTGAGCAATGAGCTAGACAGTTTGATAAGAAAAAAAGAGTACAGAGTTTCTCAATTTGGTTATTTATACACACACAATTTCACACTTTTATTAATATTTCGGGTCAAAGACTGTCGCAAGTTCATCGCTAAAATGTCATTGATTTTCCCCAGGATTTTTTTGCTCTCCTTTGGATTTTGGAAAGTGTTTTACTTTTACTCAAGCAAATCGGATATTGCAAGTTGTGATGACAAGGAACACGTAAAGAAACTCAGAGCTTGAATTCATAGATGGAATACACAAAACAAATGTGTAGTGTTCCATTTCGATACAAGCCCTTTAGTGTCAATCTAAGCATTGAAACGAGGAAATATGAGTTTTTTAAACTTTTGGGTTACTTCATCACACTTGTCTTGACGTAAACAGAATGAATCATATCATGGAATGTATTTATTATGAGGGATCTATAGAAGAAGGAAGGGGAAAAAAGGAAATGGAGGATTGAATGAAATGTGTGTGGTGTAACAGTATGCTTGTAATTCAATTGAATGGAATCATAGTACATCATTTCGCTGGATACATACAATACATATACATATAGTGTATCTCTAGACCAATTCTTATATCTTACAGATACATTTGAAATAAGAAAAAAGAAGAGAAAAGGATTGGGATGATAGGAAACGACGTGATAGATTTGTTCTTTTAGGGAACGAGAGAAGAAAACTCGTGTAAGGTATACATTTTCCATACGGGAACTCGATGACTATGGCTATGACTATTTCTGTCACTATGTGACTATGACTACGGGAAAGGAAAGGAAGGAAAGTGAGGCTACACACAATCCCTTCATTTCCCACTATCCGATTCTCGCCGATTTGTCATTGTCCATTTTTGAAACGTCATGTCGAAAAATCGGCGAAGGAAAACCACGCGCTCACTCATGTAATGTCATCAACATATCCGCCTATCATTTCTCTCTCCTACTTTTTCTATTTCTCTCTCTCTCACTCTTACTCTCTCTCTCTCTTTCTCTTTACAAAACACAACTGCAAAAAAACTACATGGAACACCATATAACTTGCACATGTTATACCCGAGAAAAACTCTCTCTCTCTCTCTCTCTCTCTCAGTTACACTGCTACACTCTAAATTTATTTTTATTAGAAATTGCACAAAAGCCCCTTCCCTTCACATGTAAATAAATCCTATTTTGACGTCTTCTTTTATTTCCAAGTTGCCAACCTGACCCAGTTTTCCCTTCACTTCCCTCCACATCTACAAAATCCCTTCAACTCAAAACAAACTTTATTCAAAACATTTCTATATCAACATCAAAGTCTTGAATTTGCCGATATACGATATTATTTTCTGCCGGGATACGACAAATTGATTTTATTCTGTGTAAAATAAAAATAAAAACATTTTACACGCTCTGCCAAGATGTGCAGATTTCGAGTATTTTGGTGGTTCAAATGACAGTATATTTTTGACTAACAACAACTCTCATCGTCCAAGAAGAGTTAAATGTGAGAGGAAATGCGCTTTTAAGCAGATCATTAAATTTAAATTTGAATGCTTTATCGTTTCTACTCTCAAGGAAAATTTTAATTTTAATTCAAGCTCGCGTGTTTGAGGTAAAGATAGAGTTCAAAGAGAATTTTGAATTCTAAACTCAAACAAGAAGGGAAAATGTAAGAAAAATTAAGAAAGATGAAGATGAAAGGAGTTTGTGAAGAAATCTGATTTCAAAATTTCAAAAGACAACACCTTAATGCAAAGCATACAAATGTATCCGTTAGTCGTACACGTGTGTAGATTTTTTTTCTCATGGTAAACATTAGTACAGAAATGAAATGAGCTCAAAGGTAAGTATAGATGAAGAAGATGAAGAAGAAGAAAACTGGGGGGTGCGCAAGCTCTTTCGTCTTTGAATAAATGTGAGGAGGCCCGTAAGCTCCAATACAAGGCAATTCATTCAATGTTCAATTCATTAAGATTTACCTTAATTGTACAACCTGGAGCTCTGAGCTGGCTTTTACACTGAATTGAAACAGATGAAAGAAGAGAGAACTCTCGAAAGCCCAGGAAAAAGAACCAAATACGATACGATATGAAGAAACGATGTAGTAGATTCGTCTCATCTCAATTTGGATTCAGAGACGGATTTGGATTCAGGTTCTAAGCCTAAATGAATTGAAGCCTCAAAACTGGAAACCAAAATCCTGGAGAAATAGAAAGAGAGAGAGAGAGAGAGAGAGGGAAAAGTAAAAGGAAATAGATAGAGAAGAAAAAATAAGCGAGAGTATGTGTATGAATGAAAATGAACTCTTGGAAAGGGTTGTCTTTTCTCTTTTTTCAGTAATTTGGGATTTGCTTGAGCATCTCTATATGACGAGTAAAATAAGGCGAACTACAGAAAATTCGAGCCGAGCTCTCGGATCTCAGACTGTCAATCTACAATCTACAGGCACGACTTGATACACACTCACACACACAAGAAATTTTGAATACATCAGTAGCAATATCAGTATTAGCATGAGCGTTCAAAGCCCATGTCATGTATTCATGCACGTTGTCGCTTCTCTTTTCCACTCTGGATTCTTTTCTGACTGTCTCTCCATCTCGTTCAGAGTTTGATTTCAGTGTCGGTCTCAGACTTACACTAAGAATTTCGTCAACCTTACTTGACTAAGGTAAGGAAATTCGTGAAAGAAAGCGTGTTTTACTTTGTGTCTAATACTTTGTCAAAGTTTCCTCGTTCCTTTTGAATTCAACAGAAAGAGAGAGAGAGAGAGAAAAGGGAACGCGTAAAGTCTCACTCTTTGTCTGTACAATTTAAAATGTTATCTGTATCTATATATAGTCTCATTTTTTCTCTTGGCCTCTCCTACAAACTTTGTTGCATGCGACATGCGTCAAGTCAGGTTCTCTGTTATTCATACCTGTATAATCGTAATGCGTTGGAAAACGTTTCATCTCTGAAAACGCAAGTTTTTTTTGCACTACAGATAAAATTTTGTCCTTGATGCTTTTCCCTCTTTTCCATGGGGCTTGATTCTGCTAGTCATGATCCGACTCTCGGTCTTAAAGTCTACACACACTGTCTCCATTCCCTGTCTTTCTTTTTCTCGTTCCTCTCTTTCTCTCGCACATTTCCCGACAGG
Source organism: Gisinianus flammeolus (assembly GCA_034699125.1). NCBI lineage: Eukaryota > Metazoa > Arthropoda > Collembola > Symphypleona > Katiannidae > Gisinianus > Gisinianus flammeolus. The sequence continues at coordinate 26,407 of JAIUND010000107.1, read as the reverse complement.
CTGGTTTAGCTCCCCGTTCTAGTTGGAGAAAAAGAAATAGAAGACGAATAGGAAGAAGAGAGACATGGGACCTTGTGAAAAGATGAATTCTTTCGCGTTTTTCTAGTGTAAAAGTAAAAACCATGGACGACATGCTTCGTTGAGTCTCTCTTTCTTTCTCTCCCTCTCTCTCTCTTTCTCACTCTCTTGTGCGTTCTCTCATGGTTTCATCTCCATTTTTGGTTTAATGCATACGAATCAGGTGGGATTCTCTCATCATATGATCATAATGTAATCCAGAGTCTCTACATTCTACATTCTACTCCACTTTTGTATTTCCTTTTTCCCTCCTCGTTTTCCTCGTTTTCCAACTTTCTCGTCATCTCCTTTTTTTGACTCAACCCCTTCTTTCCCCTTCTTTCATATTTATCATTCAAATTTCTCAATCTCTACTCTCTCCTCCTCGTCGAACCCGGGGAAGTTGAAGCAGAAGACGAAGATGAAGACGAAAAAGACGACGACGACGATGACGACGAAGAAAAAGCACCTCCATTATGATCAACTTAATTATTGCGCCAAAACGGAAACCAAATCCATCTACTTCTTCCCCTCTTTGTTGGAGACACCAACGTACACAATACACGTATTCTCTGTATGCATTGCATACGCACCCTGGTAATCCATGGGAAGGATTGTGTTACATTCTATTTAGTCAGGAGATTCGAGTTGGAGTCAGAATCTAAAGGAAATCTAAGGGAGAACTAACGTCAGTGTGGAAACCTGTACAACATGATCTTCAAGCTGTAGTTGGAACTGCCCTCTCTCTCTCTCGCTCTCTGTTACGAGAAGGAAAAAAATGAAATCTGTACAGATTTCATATGCAAGTTGGTTGCATCGTTGAAATCTCCGGGAGTCTCTGTTGTCTTTCTAGAGCGTTTCCCGTTATGCCATTATCTGGGATGTGAGGAAGCAGCGGAGGAAAAAGAAGAAGAGGAGAGTCAATTGTGAGATGAATAATAAGATTCTTACCTACCTACCGAGATATCAATTGATTGAGGCTTCAGGCCACTCACTACAGTCGAGCTGTGTGTAAGGAAAACTGGTAAAGATAAAGGAGTTAAATTTGATTTTTACTCATGTCTGTGCTGCCAACTTAAGACTCGGGATATCAGTATTACATAGAGATAGCGGATTGACGGTCCAAATTTATGCTGGCATACAAATTCGATGCGAATTCAAATGCTAATTCTCTCTATTTCTCTCTCTTTCTCTCTCGCTCTTTTTCTCTGGTTTGCAGTCATGCTAATGATATGACAGGATATAATATGAATTTACATCAAAGGAATCTTGGTTCTATTATAATAAATATTTAAATATGCTATTTAAATACAAGGACTCGGATCATGGACGACAGCTACAGATATCGTACGTACTACGTAGGAATAGAAAATGCGTACTGTCGGATTACAAATAACTAAGCTTTCCTCTCTCCTCGTAGCTCCTCCCACGCCATGTATTATGTATTTGAAATGGGCAAGGATTCCTAAATCTATCCTTGGAGGGTGCTACTATTTTTAATCCGACAGTAGATATGTGAGCTCATTATATGGACATTTCAAAAGTATAGAATTTTTTTCTGCTGATTTGACATAATTTCTTATATTGGTTTACATTTTACATGTGTCAAGTGTAGTTTGTTCATGAATTTGCCGTATGCTTATTGTTATTTATATGACTTTCTCTCTCTCTCTCTTTCCCGCTTGTGATTTTCTCTTCAGTCAAAACTCGCTATCCTGGAAAGAGAAAGTCTTTTCCTTTTTTCTCCCTTTATAGTATTATATTTTCGAGCTAATGTGATCTTTAATCTGGTTTTTGAATCTGGAATCTGGAATTTGGAGCTGAAGACTGGAGACTCAAGACTGAATAGACAATCCATATGAAGTATGCTCAAGTCATGAGATTTTTTCCCCCCCTCTCTCTCTTGTTCTACCTGATTCCAATCCCAATCATGATAAGCACAATTTATTATGTATAATGTTCTCAGATTAGATTCTCTATGAGAAAAAAAAATAAAAAGAGAATAATTCCCGCACGTGCCTGCATCATGATCCCAATCATAATTTCTCTTGGTCTTCTTTCTCACTATCCTAGCGCGCACTCACATCCGGAGTAGATGAAGTAGGCAGAAAAAATTTGAGAAACTCACGTACATACGATGTATATACACAACATGGAGAATATGTGAGATATTGGTGCACGTTTGCTTATTTTTTCCAAGGATAAAAAAAGTCTTTTCCTCTCAAATTCCCATGAAGATCCTTGTACAAACAAGATTCTGAGAATTCCTCGTTGATATTCCTCATTTCCAATATTTTCTACTCTACTTTTTGAACTCATTTGAAAATGTCCCATGCATAATCATAATTTCCATATCAATTCACAAAACTTGCATCGTCCAAAAGCAGAGGAGCTCCATTACAATCATTGTCACAACAATTGATATCATTCTATATGCAAATTGGGATTCGCCTATTTTACAGTGTGCAGTACTCACAATGAGGAGTTTAATTCTGGGTTATTTCTCCCTTTTCCCTCAATCTACATATCTTTGCTCACATATATTTAAACACTACACTACACTACAGCAGACTACAAATAATTACGAGGATTCTCAGGGAATTCCTCAGTGGAAAAATACATTACTCATATAAATTTCCATGTAGCAGTCTGTTAATTAATTAATAAAAAGTTAGCTGTGAATTTGCAGTGGGAGTGGGAGAAGACACACAAGACTCGTCGTCAGTTGACTAGAGCGACATCGGGACAGACGAGGAAACTTTTTAATCTATAATATAGAGAAGCAGACAGTGGGAAAAGTAGACAGATTCAAGCCGTCATCTCATTTGAATTCACATTCGCAGAGAATCCATTGACCATGAAAGATGAAAGAGAGTTACTAATAAAATAATACTTTGGGCTCTATGTACATTTATTCATTGCATTCCACACTCCATGTCATCTCATCATCCTCAGTTCTCAATTCCCTGTTCCCTGTTCGCCCTTTAGTCTTCAGTTCTCACTCGTGAGCTCCTGATGGTGGTTTTGAAAATCAAGTTTGTTGGCTTATATGAATTATGAACATGGTCTGGCACTTTGTCTGATTCTCTCTCTCTCTCTCTTCGTCCCCACAGTTTTTTTTGCCTGCTGTATAGTTTTCCCATTTCTCTTTAACCAACAGTTACAAAACTCTCTCTCTCTCTCTCTTTATTTGGAACACTGAAAAGGAAAATGAGCCCTTAAATAAAATTAGAGTGAGTCAGAGAGAGAGAGAGAGAGAGACAGAGAATCAAGGGGAATTCAGTTGGAAGAGCTCATGTCAACATTTGAAACTCCAAGTAGTTTATTCATCTCCCATAATATAACATTAATTACATTATTTCATGTAATTTGAGCTGATATTCGTATGAGGATGAAATTGAAAAAGTGTAGTTGGATTGAGTGATGGCATATTCTCATAGTGATACACATTTGGGTGATTTCCGAGTACATATTTGTGGGAATTTCATCCATAGAGTGGGAGTGGGAGCTGTGGGGAAATACATCATGATAAATATATATGTACGATATGTAATTCATGATGATAATGATGATAATGGGGAAAATGTTACAGATTTGATTGAGCGTACAGAAATGGAAGGAATAGCAAAGGGAGTGGAAATACAAAATACAAATAGAAATGAGAGGGGGAAATGGTGAAAATGGAAAACGAGGAGAAAAACCAAAGCCACAACTTGTGTCATTCACCAAAGCAAGAGAGAGAGAGAGAGGGAGAATGAGTGAGTTGGTGAAAAGAGATCGTGATCAAGATAATAATTTCGATTCCGATTTCTCTTTTCTTATTTACCTTTCACAAGCCAGGCTTCTGGCATGTAATCTATAGCACATGCTTTGGATTTATTCTTCCTCATTCCTCACATTCATTTCCCACCCAACCTGTGCTCGCTTTCCCTTTCTCTCTCTCTCGCTCTACCCCCTTCGTCACCATTTCTCCACCCACTGGTATTTACATTTTTCAATACGCTTTTCTATAGAAGTCAATTATGAGCAGGATGGCTTATAAATGTCTAACAAAACCTACAGCACGCTCTCTCTCTCTATGTATTTCTCTTTCTCTCACTCATTCTTTTTCACTTGCTCCTTGGTATTTGTGAAAATTCACACGAGTAATTGCATTCAATGGAAATTAATTCAAAGTTTCCTAAGGCTTCCATAAATTTCATTAGCTTGTTAGACTTGTGGAGCCCGCATTTTGTATTTTGTACTCTACCTATTTATTATTCTAAAAATATCATAGTATAAAAACGGCATTTATTTTCATATATTGTACAATTGATTACATGTACCGACTGAGCTCGTTAATTATGGCTTCTCATGTCGCACTCCAACGTGCAAATTTCAATCTACAGTAACCGATCCTTTAAAATAACAATACCGGTGTACAATTACCACAGTACAAGTTGCCAGTCGTCATTTCCGACGAATGTTTGTAATTAACATTAAATTATACCTTGTCAAAGGATTTTATACAATCACAAGAGAACGTTCATGCATTCTAGAGGAACTTGTAAAGCAATGTTCATATATGAGTTCCATGCATATTCATGCATTGAAAGTGCAATCAAACACTTTTCTTTCTCTACATGCAATTACTCGGCTCAAAGTATCTTTGTTTCATCATCCCGGAAATTAAATTGAACGCAATAAGCTGCACTAAACTTGAATTGTTCATTCCCACTGTGTCCATGCAAACTTCTTTTAAATGTGCGTTTTCAAATTGACTTCCACGAATTCTCGTAAAGAATCCTGATGATGACGAGGAAGACAAAACGACAAACGGCTGGAAACAAATTTCATCCCAGTCAAAGCCAGAGTAGAGTTGTAGAGTGTCGATTGGATGGAAAATACAAAGAGAAGACATAGTAAAAGCCGAGGGTCTGAGAACCGGAATCAACAGAAGAGAATGACAATGACAAAAGCTGAGCTGACAAACTCAAGACGACCAAGGAATGCAGACAATACAGACAAAAGGTATGGGGAAATAATTCGGGTGGAATAAAACAAGGACTTTGGCATGTTTGCCATTCGGCTCAAGATTAAACAAATCTGAGCTGCCTCAGATCAGCTCCTTTTTCAAATGAACTGTCGTCGAGCTGCGTCAACGTTACATTCAGTGTGATTGTGTAAACACAGTCGGGACGACTCTCACTTCCGCAACTCCTTATTCACAAAAGATGAAGATACACATAGAAATAATGAACTCCAAAAATTGAAGTCTCTTCAATTCCTCATCTTTTCTGGGGAATTAAAACTGACTACACGTAATGTTCTGGACAATTCATGTACATAGTGAGTGAATTTTGGAGGGAAAAGTAAACCTGGACGTTTTACATGTTGCAAGATCCAGTGCAAATTCAAGGTGGATAAAGTTGTGGGGACACAAAGAAAATGGTCTTGCATTGAACATCTTGTCCCGTTTATGTACCATAAAAAATCATCTCGGACAGTTGTATAGTGTGTTTTGAACATTCCTGCTAGAAGAATGATGAAGGGACATTTCATTGCTGTAGAATGTTTCTTCTTCAGTTGCCATGCTTACTGGTGAGCTAGAAAAAAGATTCACGTTGGAAATGATAAAGAATGCCTCACACTCTTCATTTTCACACGTGAACATAATGTAGACAGTGTATACAGTGTATGTATTTGGCACTTTATTGAAATGAGGAAGATTTTCATAAATTCATGGTAGTTTCCTTTTATGGTTGATTTGTGTCGTCTCACCGTCGCCACTCTCGTGTGTCGATCGACGTTGACGATATTGGAGAGTCGTTGAAAGAATTTTGCGAAATGACAAAAATGAAATGTCACTACCGTGCATCGCACCATACTGTTAACGGAATATGATAGAGGGAGAAAGAGAGAGAAAGAGAGAGAGAGAGAGAAAGAAAGAAAGAGAGAGAGAGAGAGAGAGAGAAAGCGTTTGGAAGGAAATAGCGCAGGGAGTCAAGTCAGTGCCAATGACAAGTTGGCACATCATCACATCTTACAACGCATTTTTATGAACGAGGAGAATAAAATAAGTAAGAAAGTAAGCAAAAATCAAAATTGAGCAAGGACAAATACAGATATCCGCACAGATTTCCTTTTCCAATACAAACAGCCCGTGAATTTCCCCTCACCATCATTTCCACTCGACTATTTTAAGGTCGATTGAGGTGAAAATGTCGGACCCTTCAGGTATTTCAGATCATTGAACTAGTTGTGTCTATGAAATGACAGAAGAAAATGTACAGCTCTGCATCTTTTTATTTGTGCATTGAATATTTTGTTGATGAAAAATTGGTGGGGGGAATTTCCCCTTTGGGTCCTAAAATTGAATAGATTTCTTTTACTCTTGTCGACCCTACTGAAAAAGACCAGGATTCGAGAGAGAAAAAATACTGTATTAAAAGAGAAAGTAGAAAATGCTGACTAGAAAAAAAAACTAGAGACCGACTTTCGAGTTTCGCAGAAGATTTTGGAGAGAGAGAGAGAAAGAGAGAGAAAAACGGTGAGTTGCACATGAGAAAGGATAAGGAAGCCAAGATGAAGCTCGGAAGAGGAATCAAATGAACTGCATTGAATGAAATCCATACGTGAGCTTTTACATGCGTCGATTGTACAGTACACAAAACTACACACAGACGGTCGGTCAACTTTCTCTCTGACTTATGCTTTTCCTTTTCTTTTTCACTTCTTTCCTGTACTCGGTCCAGTTGCTCTACTTGGAAAATATATAACATAATATGCAGCTGATATTTGCTGATCTTGAGTTTATCTGGCTCTCTTATTACTCTCCTACTCTCATCATCCTCTCATACATAATACATATACACACACACACGCACATACACAATCTAATATGTATCGTACATACAGGGAGTTGGAAAAAAATACATATGGATTTTTTGGGGCGACACACATAAAAAGGGACATGAGCCGTCCATGTTCATTTCTTGATTCAGTCAGTACTTTTCCTCACTGCATTTAGTTTCAAGTTTGGACGCTCATTCCTTGAGCTGTACGTAGTACGTACCTTCATATTTATTACCACAGTCCTCGACTCTCGTTCCATTCAACCCTAATCGAATGGAAATGAACAGTTTTTTGTTAATTTTTTTTTGTATCATTGTCGTATAGTTTTCTGCATCAAAACAACTCTTACTATTTATTTTTTCTCAGGACGGACAAAAAAGAAGTACAATCCTGCAATTTATCTGTGATACTTTTGTCGCCCACAAATACACACTCATCACCAAAAATATCTGTATGTATTAAATTATGTATGCATGAAGTGTCTCAAGATTTAATTTCGAATCATCTCCAAGACCAATTTCAACTATTTATTTGTACAAGGGGAAGAAAGTGTAATTAAGATTAAGAGGGAAAGTCCTTACAATGAATGTCCATGGTGAAGCCGTCATCCATGGCACTGCCAGAAATCTTTGGATTCTCCGCACGACAAGCCAAGTACTTGTTACTGTCATCAATCGATGGGGTAAAGTGAAGAATGGAAGTCGTCATATTCCCACCCATGCTCAGCTGTAAGGATCCAAAATATATTATGTATATACGCATTAGATAAATTATATTATACCGTAGCGAAAATTGACAAATTAAAATTAAAATGAGGAAATTGATTGATTCAAATTAGGTTTAACTTAACCTAAAAAGAATTTTTTTTTTTTTTGTTTTTTTTATTTTTTTTTTTGTAATTTATTCACATAAAACTTTCCAACTTTCTTATTATTTTCAACCTGTTTCGTCGGATAAAAGGAATGTCAAGTGGTGAAATCAACTTTGTTTCTTAGAAAAATGAGGAAGTGACACATTTTCCAAGGGAAATGGAGGAGAGGCTCCTCCAAATTTAAATTCAAATGACATGACATTAGAGGAGAGTGGGAGTTAAAGTTTTCTTTATCAAGAGGAAGAAGGTATGAGACAGTTTTAATTGTCACTAACGCACTTGTCAATTTCCAAGTGTCAAACATGGAAAGTAGGGCTGAAACTTCAACTAGACTGAGACCTTAATGAAATTAAATGCGAGAGAGAGAGAGAGGAAGAGAGAGAGGGGGAGAGGGAGCTGGTCTCATGCTAAGAGAATGAAGAGTAAGAAGAAGTACGTGCACGAGTGACTCGGATATGAATATGAAAACGAGTACAATGGCGATGCAAGTCACGGCTGACTTGCTGTACGCACATATGCATATTTACAGTATGTATATAAATATTAATATCCGGGTATTTTGTACAAGATTTAAAGTAAAGTTGTCTGAAGCTTACTACGCAACTTTACACAGTCCATTATAATTCTCACCCTCTCTGATAAGACTCTGAAATTCAAGGAGTCTTTAAGAACATAGAGAAATTGTCTACGTGTGCGAGTCAGAAGACTATATCATATATACTATACGTATTTTAAAGACGGTGTGGGGGACTTGAGACTGTGAATTTCACAATTCACAATCTACGCAAAGACAAAGGTAAGTAAATTATAGAAGACTCCACTCCAACGCTTTCTCTTTCTCTTTCTCTCTCGTTCTGTCGAGCCCGTCATTTTGTCAAGTCAACTTCAAGCCTGTCTACTAGCAAAAAAGTTTCTACAAATCTAAAACCTTCGACGGTAAAGGTAGAGGTAGAAACTCACAAACTCATGTCAAGTTACTGCGACAGATGAATGAACTTAAGCAAATTAGAGGACGACGAGTGTCGTGAAAATCTGTATACAGAAATGAATTTTGAGTACAAAGACTCTGCCCTCCAATGAATCTAAATAGATGTGAAGGAATTAGGAAGTCGATATCAATAATATTTTCAGGAGCAATTACCGTACAGTTTGGGGTTCAAGCTAATTTACTGTAAACTGTAAAACGTTTTCATGCCATGCATAGAATTTGTGAGGCTTTGAATCCGGCCCTTTTGGAATATTCTATTAAATAGAATATGGAAATGGATATCAAATCCTCATTCCCTAGGTTTTATGATGGGAGATTGTGAATTGCGAATTGTGCGTCTGGTGAAGCACGAGTTGGTTGTGAGTTACAGAGATTTTTGTTGTGATGCAAAGTGATGGAGAAGAGAGACGAAAGAGATAGAGAGAGTGAGAGAGAGAGAGAGAAAGAGAAAGTTGAAGTTTATTTATTGAAAAAGATTTCTCAACTTTGATCACAACTCTTGGCCAGGAGAGTCTCATTTGATTTTATAGTTTGATACGAGTGGGCCTCCTTTCATGAGTTTACTTTTTCCCACTTTTTCACCCATGAGACTTCTCTCGCAAGTCTTGGACATTTTTTACGATGTAACCTTATCAAACATTTCCACTTTAAACGGCAAAGTTTTCACTCAAGTCAACCTCCTGTATTTTTTTTATATATTCGCCTTCTCTCCTCTCTTCTTTCTACTCCTTTCCTTCAGCATCTATATACTCGTGTGTGCGTGTGCGTGTGTGTGTGTGTGTATTAACAGGAATTTGAGTGAGCTCTGTCATATTTCCCATTTCATACCTCATATTTGAACCAACATGTGCGTATGTGCGTGTGGTTCAATCTCCTCAACTCTCCCTCAACTTGACACTCGCTCAAACATAAACATATTTCTCACATTCAAAATTTGAATTCAAATCTTGTCATTCCACTTTCAATTTCAGCCTCCTTCAAAGTGAAAGTACGCATAGGATTGAGCATCAAACTTTTTTTATACTATTCTCAATTTTATCGTAGACTGAGTGATTTGTTACTGGAAGGAAATTTTAAATCCTTGTTGAAATCCTGACTGCAAAAAAACGAGCTCATCGTTCTATTACTAACCGTGTTCTATCGTCCTTCGTGGGTACGAATTAAGAAATTAATTGAAATAAGTGATGGTGGGAGTTGGAGTTGTCATGGTGAGAAAGATGAAGCCCACACACACACACGTGCGTGTCACTGAATATTTTATGTACAGTTGACCTTTACAGAATATTTCTTGGGAATAGAAATGAGGAGAAAGTCACTTTCTCTTGTCCTCTCTGCTTTCACTTGACTCGGGGAAAAGTCATAAAGTTGAGAGTGAGAGAAAGAGAGAGTTTTTAGTTGAGACGCTCTCGATCCAGCGAACAAAACGAACAGCTAGAGAGAGAGAGAAAGAGAGATCTGCCGAGTTTTAGCACAGGAGAAGCCGTAGAAAAAGTGCGCGACAGGGGAAAACTTTCCCAATAAACTTGTAACTAGTTGAAAAATGGTGAATCACAAAAGCCACAACTTTTACTCATACATCACTTGGTGAATTAAATGAAATTTGGTAACTCATAAAAAAATTTATGGCAATTACTCTGTCACTATTTTCCATTTACGTTTTCTCTATCTCTCTCTCTCTCTCTCGCGTTTATTCTGAAGACTCTAGAGTGATTCCTACAGAGTTATCTAAATTTCCTTCCCCTAGCATTTATAAAAAATATCCATATGAAATTATGAGAGACAACACTTTGTGAATTAAAAGGATAAGTGACAGGAAATCTAAAAGAATTCTTATCGCTAGATAAAGAGTCAGAGACAATTAAAAAGAAATCAACTTACGTGTTCCTTGTGACTTTTGAGTCGTGTACTTCCTTTCCACCAACTCATTTGTGCCGGTGGTCGAGCCCCTCTCGACTCACATTTCAACATGTAATCTTTGTCCGCGGAGAGCGGCATTTTACTCTCCAGGAGCTTGACCGATGTCGGGCGAACTGTGAAAAAGAACAATTAAAAAACGTTGTCAAATGAGTTACAATTTACAAAACAAAAAAATCAAATTCATCTCAAACTTTCCATCACATTTCCACAAAATGTCCGTAATTTTCATTATTTCCATACTTATTTTTTTTCCTTTCCCCTTCCACATTGGAACTCAATATGTGAACGAGACTAGAAAGAGTGAAAACTCTTATTGATCGAATGGTGATGAGGACATTAAAGCTGAGTGAACCATAGATTTCCTCATCATGTTGTACAAGAATGTTTTTGAAAAATGAACAAGAACCTTGAGATTTTGAAACGGATATTTATATTTTTCCAAGTACTTCCTCGTTTCGTTAGAAGAAGAACTGAGAAGAAAAATGATTCGTTGAAGAGAGCGGAAGCAAGAGATTTTTCTACTTGACAAAATAATGAGGGCTTTTATCGCTACGCACATAAGAATGTCAGATCTCCTTCCCTTTCCACACACACTTTCCATCCGAACATGCTGATGATAATAATGCAAAGAATTTCCAAGCATTCAAAAAATACGAAACGAAAACTACCAACAGTAACTAAGCTACGAATACAAATATACACATATGTTTGCTCATGATAAGGCCATGATAAGTAGAGACAGAGAGCGAGAGTAAGAGAGAAAGTTGTTTAAATGAGAGAGAGAGAGAGGGAGAGAGTCCTTTTCTGCATAGAGTTTTGTGTGTGTGTGTTGAAAGGCTGAAATTGCCACTATTGCCATGACTATTATTTTTTGAGAGGCTCCCCAGAAAACGGGAGATAGAATATCACGAGGACTAGATATTTACGTTATTTCCTCGAGTAGTCAAGTGAGTTTGAGTTGGAGCAGTTATTTCTAACTTCCGAAGGAAATGGTCGGATGTTGTAAACGGAACTCATTTATATGCAAAAGCTTTTCTAGAGGAAAAGAACAGGCGTGTTATATCCTAGGGAATGTCTTATTAACAACCAGCAAGTAACTCTCGGAAACCCAACACAACACAACACAATCCTCCACAAACTCAAACTAAAACTCAAACTCCCTCTCTTCTCTTCTCCCACCCACAAGATAACTGACAAGCAATCTGTATCGTCATAAAAGTCATTTATACAACTCAAATCTTTTCCCACTTTACATAACATAAGCAGTTTTCTTTTTGAATAAATATATATTTTTTGTTTTTGAAAAATATTTTTTAGTCAAAATCATATCTGCGCTTTTAATTTTTTTTCAAGTTTATTCATTTTCTCTAGACTTTCTCACTTTATTTGTCACCTTTTGCTGAACCCTTTGCTTTTTCTGTGTGGCTATGGAGCAGATACTTTATTGATGAAATTGTGTCCTTGCACTCGAGTGTAGAGTGTGAGTACTCCAATCTCCAATTTAAAATAAAAGGTTTTGTCATCTCATCTCTGTAATATGTACTCGTATGTGTAGCTGGAGAGCTCAAAGACTCAAGAAATTGGGATAATCCGCAAAAAAATCTGTATCCTTGTCTTTCTGGGGGGGGGGGGGGGAAGAAAAGAGAAAGAAAATATACTTGTGACTTTTGAAACAATTGAAGAAAGTACGCAACAGAGACCGAAATATTTACAGTGATCACAAATCTCTCTGTGGAACAGATATGGACAAGCCATTTGCCATTCCGTCCAATGCCATCTGAAAACTCCCATAAACTTTGGTTTTAGTTTTGTTCTCTGTTGTATGTATGTTTTTTTTTTGTCTAGGTTTTTGTGTATATCCTTGTTCAGCTGTACCGTACTGTACTGTATTGTACATGTGTATGTACATATTGTACATACGATACGAGGGTTTTTTTTAGTACGACTCAAATCTCTTGTGTACTCGTTCTAGCTCTCTTCTCCCTCTGGTCATGTGTGTAATAAAGTAATAGCCACGACTAACTTATCTTTAGCTCTAGCTGTTCCACACTTGTTATTCTCTGCCTCTGGATTGTGGATTCTACAAGGGATCTTAGATCCTCTCCATCTATTGAATTGCTCAAGAGAAAGTCCCGAGTGTTTCCATTTCATTCCATCTAATTCAGTGAAAATTCACAAGTGTTATTTCTATTCTCATCCACAATCCACAATCCTCCAAGTTTTGTCTGTGCATTTGTGTGCTGGTGGAGTTAGAAAAAACATAGAGACACTCACACACACACACAATCCCAAAAACGAGAACGAGAAGGAAAACGAAAACGAGAACAAGAACAAGAGTTTAGCCGGTCGTCGGTGTTCCCTCATGTACAAAACATGAAACACACACACAAACAAACAGATACAAAGTATATGAAATGTAAACGTAAAACATTGGAGAGAAAGTTATGACAAGGAAGCGCAAAACAAAAGGAGCTTAGTGCCATTCTCTATTTCTCTTAGCTTGCCTCTTGAACAAAAGAAGAAAATATTTCCTTCCCTTTCCCCACCCCTCCTCTTTTTCCCTTCCCCTCCCTACACCAAAAAACCTCACTATATTTCGAATAAATTACTCGCTTCCGTCATTTCTTTTCTTTCTCTACTTCAGTCGTTCTCTGTATCTTCTCAAGAGACTCATCTACTCATCTTCATCGTCAGCCACTCCAATCCCGCGCTACCCACCATTCACTTTTATCAAATACAAACACACACATATACAACTATCTGTATCAAATTCACGAGACAATGAAAATGCAAGCACTTGTCCTTTGTCACATGTTCCTTCCACTGTTATCGTATCTATTTAAATTTAGTTGTCTCCGTCTTGGTCACTATCCGTACATACATTGTACGATATAGTTGCTCAGACTTTACGTTCACTCGCAGATGAAGGTACAGATACGAATATCATAACTTGATAGTTTCAATTCTGTCCCGCTCTCTCCTCTGTAGTCTGAATACAATGCAAAATTTTGAGCCTAGTTCCTAATATAGACAAGTTTACTTTGTGGATTTGGATACACAAATAAAATTGACTGATTTCCCACGATAAGGAATTTTTCATATTCTAACATCCTGCTTTTGTCTCTCATTTCATATTTTTCGGCTCTCTATATTTTCTCATACATACATACAATGAACATCGTAAAAAAACGACGGAGTCGGGAAATTAAAACAATGGAAACGACAAATTGGAAGATTCTCGCCGGTACTGGAACAGTTCGTAATGGCATAGTCTCCGCAAATTGAAGGGAAATCATACGTCCATATATTGAATTGATTAGAAACTGTGAATTAATCAAAGGAAGATTTGGATATTTGATGGGAAGTAAGGACTCCCCGATTACCCAAGTCAAGTATCGAATTCTCCTTATACATTCATAGCCAAAGCCAAAGCCAAAGCCGAAGCCAAAGCTCAAGCCCCAAATCCTTCATATTGAACTTAATACTGTACTGATTTATATATAGATATATACGAAGGGAAAAGTTTTAACAAAATGACGGAAACCACTAGAAATATCTGTAGATTCAGAGTCAGAGTGCGATTAAAGGAGTGGAAATTGAAGCTTCAGAGTAGCGTTAGAGTGTGAGTGCTTTCGCAAACAGAAGGCAGAAAAAACGCAGAGAAACGGAGAAAGTGAAAGAAGGCTGATGGAGGGCGAGAGAGAGCGAGAGAGAGCCCAGCAATTGAACCGTGATAATCACACTAAGTATATCAGTAGAGAATATAGAATAGAGGGAAAACAAAAAAATAGTCAGTGTATAAGGAAACACAAGTTGAAGGGAAAACGATGAAGAGAGGAAAAGAGAGAGAGAGAAGAGACGATAGGAAATCATTCGACCTGAGGCTTGTGAGGAAAAACGAAAAAAGTCTTTCAGCTCCATCAATAGATCGGAAGTTCAAGTAACTAGACAAGAAAATCTTATAGCCGTCCTCTCAAGTCTCAAGCTCCTCTCCCGTCGTACGTATTAATTATACAACTTGTATACATACGTGTGAGCTCTCACTGCCGCTGTAAGGTGGAAGTAACTCGAAACTCGTACACTGACATGGCGAAAAATCTTACAAACAAACATACACAAGACACGGAAGAGAGTGAGTGAGAGAGAGAGAGAGACAGCAAAAAAAACTAAAGAGATTACTTTTCGTTGAATGTTGTTGGAGGAAATAGAGGAATACACTCTGAGTTATATTGGTAAGAAAAAGAGAGAGACAGTGGAGAGAGAGAGAGTGAGTTGGAGAGTAATTCAATAGAGACAAGCAAAAGGAACGCTTATTGTGATTGTGAGCAAATAAAAACCATTTAATTTTTTCACGACGAGACCATTGATTATTGAGCAACGACCATGAACTTCCCCATCTCTCAACAACCCTTCACATTCCCCCATCTCATTGTTGGATTACCCAAAAATCTTTCCTACAAAACCCCAATGAATTAAAACTGGAAAAATTTGAAAAGTTTGCAAACAATAAACAATGGTAAAAAAAGGTAAAATAACAAATGTGTAAATGTGAACGTGATCAAATCTGCATTTGGAAATAAATCCTAATAAAATACAGATACAAAACACGGATTGAACTCTACTTTGGAGGAAATAGGGAAATGCAAAAGCAAAGGCGTCGCTCCCCTCGCTCCCCAACTAATAAACTGGAATAAATTGCAACTGTGTAAGTAAACTCAAAGTCGAATTCAAATGCAAATTCAAGACTTTCATCTGTGTGAGGGAAAGTTGACTCGGCGGTTTGTCCTCTAGCTTTCATTTCCTCTCTACAAACTTTATAGTCACCACTCCAAAAAACTCCACCATAAAATTTATGAGTACGTACTCAAAACCTGCATGTATGCATGTGTGAGTGAGTGAGTTGTGAACGGAAATTTTGAAAAGAATCCCAGTGAGAAATTTTTTTTTTTTCAAAAGTGAACTTATTTTGGACTCACTTGTCTTTTTATGATCCTCTCAAATAAAAACTGCACTCTTGTTTTATTGTGCTTTGCTGCATTTCTCTGTACATATAGATATTTCATAAATTCCATACATTCATTACATTATGCAATTTGAATTAAAATGACAAAAAACCCAAAACCAAAAAAAAATCTGTGGACTCTTGGACGCCTTTCCATTGTTCTACAGTACAGAGACAAGCAAACAAAAACTGGAGAGAATGCAGTTTCTAAATAGTAAATCGAATGGGGAAAATCTCGGCCTCAGTCAGATCTGTTTTAGCTGGAGAACTTTAGGAAAGAAAGTGAACTGTTTATCCCGGAATCTGAAGATCATGTGTGGTGTGAGTGCTCGTGAATGGAAATGCATCATCCTCGACATCACTTACAAACAGACTTTTACATGCCCGCCTTCCCTATCCCCCCAAAAACCCTGTACAATGGCAATCTTGCAGTTTATACTCTCGACTCTCTCTATCTCCCTCTCTTTCTCCATCTCTCTCTCTCTCACTCTCTCTCTCTCTCGCCGTACTGTAGTCACTAGCATACACTACGCACAGTAAATGTACTCGGAAACGCGTAATATAGTATATACACGTTATACACATGCATATCTGTAGTACTTTGTACTTTGTATCCACAGACACAGACAATCATACACACTCTGCACTTGCAATTCCTAAAAGGATTTATAAAGATGCGCATCTTTGTAGGAGCATCGGCCGAAGCCACACTCGCATTTCCTCTCTCCTTTTTCTCCATCCCTTTCTCTTTCCCTTTTTCAACATTCAGCATTTGCTATTCGCACTTTGGAAACAGAGGGAGAAAGACAGACAGACATTTTAACATTCGACCTTCCCTTCATCCATTTCCCCCCTTTTGCAATAATATTCTTCGATCCAACGCATCCAACATTCAGTAGCTCCCATGTACAAATACAACCAGAGAGAGAGAGAGAAAGAGACAGCGAGATATCTCCAAATCCCGAGTGTTCCCCATTCCACAGTATCCGAACAATACAGAATAGAAATGTAGTTATGTAGATGGACTCGTTGTATTGAGATGGAGGAATTTCCCTCTTTCTCTTTCTCTTACACTCTCCAACTCTGACGCTCGCATATTCCAAAAGCAAAAGGAAAAGCAATGGTGGAGCTAAATCCAACGCATCGAGTCGCATATACTCACACACGATCACCATTTCTAACTCAGCCATCCGTACGTGTAAGTGAAAGCTAGAGTGAGCTGGAGTTGGAGAGAGTCAAAGTAATAGTAGTAGTAGTAGAAAGTATTGTAGAAGCTCTGGCTATAAACCATAATATTGTAATATGGGATACCGATGGACAAACCTGTGCTCTGCTTTTTATACTTTCTCCCTTGTGGGAGGAATTTTATCAGGATGTACTTGATCCCAGCGTTTTTATGCGTGTGGAGGCTGACTCCATTGGAGTTTGGATTCTCAGATTTTCGTAGCTAAAAGCATCAACATGAAAAAATGGAAATCAAAACCATCTTTTTCTGGGGAAATATCTTGGTTTCCTCTTTCTCTCTCTCTCTCTTCTCGCATTTCCTTTAAACATAGATTTACAGTAGATCGAGAGCCGCCTGCCTTTTAGTCAAAGTTTCCGCTTTATACGAGACCCTTTTTTGACATTGTTGTCGATGATAAATTGCTGCAAATCTGAATCTGAATTTTGGAATTTTTTTAAAAAATATACATTTGAAATTTAAATCCTGGAATTCCGATTACACATAAGAATTTTTGATCGTATAGTTTGACTTTGACTCCTGGAAAA
Source organism: Gisinianus flammeolus (assembly GCA_034699125.1). Classification (NCBI taxonomy): domain Eukaryota; kingdom Metazoa; phylum Arthropoda; class Collembola; order Symphypleona; family Katiannidae; genus Gisinianus; species Gisinianus flammeolus. The sequence continues at coordinate 8,968 of JAIUND010000107.1, read as the reverse complement.
GACATTACAAAAGCTCGGATTACTCGCGGTAACTATTTCTTAGGTATTCGATAGAAAACTCTGTTTTTGCACGTCGGTATTTTTAGACTGACAAAACCAAAAAAGGGAAACTTTCTCTCCCTCTCACTTTCACTGTCTGTATTTGTGGGAGTACTTTTAAAAAAAAATCTTTTACGGGAGAGGACGACGTGACTAGAAACCCAAGTGTCACGTGACAATAGCAATGGAAATATTACGTGATATGAGTAAAACTGTCCGGGTTGGAATGTAAACAGTTCATGTGCAAATATGAATCTTGTTCGTATGCGGTGGATATGGTTTGAAAACTATGTGTTCAAAAAAAAAGTGCTTGAAGAAATGCTATCAAGTTGGTCTTCAAATAAACAATAAACAATATCCAATTCACCCGAACCCAACACTCCAATACCTTTGCTTTTTTCAACTCAAAAATATCAAGTGTACATATTTATTTAAAAACCTCCATTTCACTAGGTATTTTGAAGGTGTTTCCTGTATCAGAGCTATCGATACCCAAAGGAAAATGTCAATAATCCGCATTGCTTTCATTGCCAGGATCAAATCCTTACATCACATATTTTGCTTGGAGTCTTGGGAATTTAATTTCCCAACTTTCTCTCTCTCTCTCTCTGTCTCTCTCTCTCTCTCTCTCTCTCACGTTTTCCTTCTATGTACAGTTCTACACAGGAAGAAGAAGAAGAATGGAGGAAGGAAAAATAAGCAAGATGTATTGTAAATTGTAATAAGCTTCGTGTAGGAGTATAAAAGAGAGAGAGAGAAAACTCAACTCGAAACTTGGAGAATCCTTTGCCTTTGGATATTCAAATTCAAATGCGAAAGGTATTTATTCGTGAGACTTCCGGAGGAAAAGAAGACTTATTGTGCTGGAGCAGGAAAAATGAGTGAAAGAAAATGGAAACTTCCTCTTTAGACAAAAAAAAACGGATAAAGATAAAAGCCACTGCTCGTCGTGCTTGCAAAGGGAAAAAACCGAAAGGAAAGTGAAATCTTACGGAGAAGATATATATATAGCTCACATTTTTACATACATACATGTATGTATGTATATTCGTATGTGAGCTGAATATGCATACAAATGTACAGAAACAGACAGAGACGGGAAAGTCCCGTGTATCTCCATTCAAAAAAAAAAAAAAAAAAATGAAGAGAAAGAATGTACAAGCTCTCGTATTCATGTCCTTTTGTACTTTATTTCAAAGTTTCTCTCCCTCTTTTTTTGGTATTCGTTTTCCGTTGGTTGGTGAGTTGTCTGCATGGAGCGTATGTAGATATTTTGTTTGGATATTATTCGTATCCGTACTACTCGAGCTCGTATTTGAATTCTCTTTCTCTTTCTCTCTCTCTCTCTCTCTGTTCCTCGTTCGCATGTATCATATAGATGAATGGGAATAAATTGAATCAAATAACTTGGAAGAAGAAGACTTGGGCATATTTTTAAGACAGCCATATGATTTGTTTGCCGTCTCACAAGACGGAAGCAGTAATAATCCGTTCAGGAACGAAGGGAAGAGGGGCGCAAACCAGTAGGCAAATCAGAACTACAGTCAGACAGACAGCGAGAAAGAGAGAGAGAGAGAGACAGGAAAGAATAGAGAAATTTTTTCCCCCAGACTTACTTTTTACTTTATGCACTCATGTAATCCTTTTTTTCATGCAATAATAACCTTCTATATAGGAAACAACTATGGCATACAAAACATTACCCAGCCCGTTTCTCCTTCCTCATCCTCATTTCAATTCTAATTCTTATTCCAAAATATAAGGTATAAAAAGATCCCCCCAAATCTGCTTTTCCCCCTTTCCCTGACATAAATATCAGTAGAGAGAAGGACTTGAGAATTTGGATTTGGATTCGGATTGGGATTTTGATACAACCTTTTGAAATTTTTATGCAGTCATATAGACGGACTTGAAATAGATTTGTAGCTCCTGGATTTTGGAATTGCGGATTTTTTTTTTTTTGACGTGCATAAGTGTAAGCATGTCGCTTCTGGTTCTAGCTCTGAGCATCGTTTCAAATGAATAATATATAAAATAGAGTTTTCCTCCCTTTTTCCCCATTGCATTTCTACTTTCTTTTTTCCTACCTTTATCCAATTTGAATGTGTTCCTGGTTTGAGAAAAGATTTTTTTTCTTTCTTTTTTGCCCATTTTGCTTTTCCTGTATAAGAAATTCAAAATCCCTATTCAGAATCCAAATTTCCTCACTCCTAAATCTAAAAATCTGAATGTGGGATCCAAGTGGAATTGTAAATTGTAAAATGTAAAAAAAAAAAAACTCATCATTTCATTCAGATTTCAGAGTAGCCACGGAATTCCAAGGGAATTGAATGGATGAGGGAAAAGGAAACGGGAAATCAGCTCAAGGTAATTTTCCGTATAGCTAATGAAATAGCTGACAGCAACAGATTATCATTATGCAAATCTGTTTAAAATATCGATTTCTTTGCATCAAATAATCTCATTTGTTCAGACTCTTGGTTACAAATACGAACATAAAATATGAGTACCGTGGATGAGGGCAAGTTCGACCGATTTCCCATCGTTCGGAAAGTATTCATAGTTCCGATATCTTGCGGTGTATTGTCTTTGTGGTTACAAATAATGAAAGATAAAGACTTGTTGAACACCCAAAGAAGTCGGCTTATTACAAAATTTAAAAAATCAGCGAAATACGTCGGATTTTAAAATTTAACTAAAAAATCCGGATTTTTTGGTGCTGTCGAAATTAGATCTGGGTCTAAATTATCTGTCGGCATAAAAACAGTGCTGTGCTGAAACGTTCGTATAATGTCACATAAGATACATGAAGAATTTATATTGTTGACGCAAAAAATTGTGCAAGTTTTCATAAAAATATTCCAAAAGGAAAACAAGTTCCATCAATTTGTAAATCAAATTTTGTGCAAATCGGTCGAACTCGCCCCGATTCACGGTACGCGATTCCCAGGAGAGGAGTAAGAGAGAAATCCACCAAATTAAAAGCACTCAATGAAATCCATTAAAATGTCTCCAGATAAAATCCCCACATCTCAAGAAATTCTCCTGATTGTCAAATGACTTCATTTTATACATTTCAATTTTTGAGCTAGAAAAACCTCTCATCCGGATTGTTCTATGAAATGTCCAAAGGTTGGTGACATGTTTTGAATGATGACCCAGCATTAACAACTAACGACTTGGAGGGAAGAGAGAGAGGATTTACAAATTTTTTAACAATATGGAATGGAAAAGGAACAGGAAAGGTGAGTAAAAAGTCCAATCTAAAGTGACTGCACACGCAGTCACTAAAATGTAAAAGTTACCGGGGAACTCCAGACAACGATGCGTGAGGGAAATGTTTGGTTGAGGAGATGGCTTTTGGGAACTTTAGGGAAAGAGAAGCTGACAATTCCAAGTTAAATTCGAATTCGAATCGTGATGCCGGAGAGAGCAGACCGACCGACCAACCGAAAACCCAAACCTACGAATAGACTCAGACCAAGAAGAAGTTTGTGTGCTGGCTTCTGTCTTCAGATTACAAAATATTAATTACGTCGACGGCTTTCCTTGAGTTTCCACATATAAAGACACACACACACACACACACACACACACACAAAGTTTCCATATTAAAAATTTCACTTGCCTTCCAGGACTTTTTACAAAGTTATTAAATCCTGAATAGTCAATTGCATGCAGCCACCTTTGCTCCTACTTTGGATTTGCTTTTATAGCTTTATACAGCTGTAGCCATGAACATGAGTCTCAACTGCATCCTGCTTTTCTCTCCATCTCCATCTTTCTCTCTCTCTTTCTCTCTCTCTCTCTTTCTCTCTCTCTCTCTCGCCTTCGCTTTCACTTTCAAACAAGCTCATAACATTTGCCTGTGGCCCTTTGCATTCCCACCCAACAACGAGTACCCACAAATACTTTCTTACAGCTCATAATGTTTCCGCCATCCCCCATGTGTAAATATACACAAATCCTCTGTGTAGTATGCAAAATGTTACTGGGCCTTTGGACTGTATTTGTGTGTGTGTGTGTATAGTTCCTAAGACATACAAGCTAATTTTATAACGTAATAAAGATTAGACAGCCCGAAAAATCCAAATGTAAATTGAATTCATCTAATGAAAAGATTAATGAGGAGATATGCGAAGGAATTTGGAAGGATTTACAAAAACAATTAGGGGAGCTAGGAAACACATATAGATCCACGATAACCTTTGTTTTGTTTGTTTGTTGATTTGTTTTAATTTTCATTTCATTTTACATATTTTTGGTACATATATATCTGTACTCACGACCGTCCTTTCTTCTATCGTGTGGACGATTAAACGTGTGTAATTTAATGTACAGTGTGTTTTTTCCTTGGCCCATTTTATATTTTACAAGTTGAAACGGAGGAAATTTCCTTTGGAGTTTCCTCTTTTTTTATTATCTCCCCCTCTTTTTCATTAGAAATCATAACTTTTCTTTCATTTTCATTTCAACTCATCTTCTTTGAGTCTTTATGGGTTGTTTTTTTTGTTCAAGAAAAGGATAAAATCCTGGAACTGGAATTGGAGTCAGAATATCGGTATGAATCCGTCATGGAATCAGAATTCCAAGGGGGAAAGTTGTGGAGGGAATTGTGAGGATGCCTGGAAAAGGGTGAACAGTAAACCATTATACGGAACATCACAAAACGATTAATCTTTTGGCCACGGTACAGTTGGAAAGGTCAACATGCTTTTAACCTATCCACTCTTTTCTCCGAGTCTAGGCTGCATTAAAAGCCACTCAGCTAAAAGTCCAAGTCTCTCTTTCTCTCTCTCTCTCTCGTCGAGGAATCCTTCGTCTGTTCCTTGTAAAAAATTACACACCTACTCTTGATGCAATAGGGGAGAGAGACGGCGAGAGAGAATCTATTTGTCCTCTTTACTCTGCTTCACTGCGTCTCTCTCTCTTTCTCTCTCTCTCTCTCTCTCTCTCTCTCTCTGTATTTCTCTACCCAACAGCATCAAAACCAAAAGACATACATAATTCATTCCAAATCCCAAAACTACAGCAAAAATAAAAAAAGTGTATATGTTTTTTTTTTTTGAGTTGAGTTGAGTTGAGAAAAATGTCTAGAGTCTTGATATTTTCTAATTTGTTATTTATGTTCTACTTCGGGTTACACAGCTCACCAATTTTTTTCTCGAGTCCCTTCTATGTTTTAAAAATGTTTATCCAGCTTCCATTTTTACTTGACTTGCTAATATTTCTCTTAACAAACACTAAAACTCTTTCATAAAAAATATTTGATTTAGTTTTGAATTTTAATAGCGAATAATAAGACTATTGAAATGTTTTGCTTTTACTGCTTTCGTCTCGTCCTCATTCCTCAAATTATTTCCATTCATTCTTCTTCCTCTACAACATGACATGAATTTGTACAAGTTTTTATGCGTATTATTTTTCGTATTCTTAATGAATGTCATTCAAAATAAATATTTTCATCTTGAGTTGTCGACGGATGCGGATGTTGCTTGTTTGATTTTGATTCGACAGATAAGAAAAAACACTGCTCAAGGTCAGAGGCTGATGTAAATTCTGCTTTTGTACTCATTTAATTCGAGTTTATATGGAAAGAAGTGCAAAATTTGGAATGCTGACACACGATCAAACGAATAGATAAATGAAGGAATTGCGAGATTTGAGTCTAGACTAAGGAAAGCCATGAAAAAAGACACTGAATCCAAATTTCCATGACAAGAGAAAATAATGATAAACTCGAAATCTACTTTTTTGATGTTTCTTTTCACATATACTCACAAAAAAAGTACAGGGTATTGTCTTTTGTCTTGTTTGCTGTTTTCTATTCAAATTTTTGTTCCAAACTTTCTCATTCAACTTGTAGATATTCATCAGGTTTGTATTTATGTTTGCACTTTTGTACTTGGAGACTGAGACTGGAGAACAAAAGCCAGCTCCCCACTTTTTGTTCTTGCCGATGCCTAAGCATTGCATTGCATTGAACATTATGCATGGATTTTATTTGTGGCTCCTCTACAAATACAGATACAAAGCTTGCAATGTATTGTCAGAATTATGCAGAGGAAAATTCGGAGAAATGTAAACTCCAACAAGTTTGGAGAGAAAGCTCGTGCGGATGCACTGAAACGCGACTAGATGATGGCATTGCAAGAACCGTATAAAGAAAAGTTGAATATCGTCATGGATTGCCACAAGTTATTGAAGCAACAAAATGGAGTCAAGGTAAACTTGAATATTACACACACACACACACACACACACACAAAATAGGCAATCAAAATGCACCAGAGGACGGGCCTTGATTCCCCACATTCTTTTTTTCCACCCTCGATGCAGTCAATGAAAACAACCTTCACTCGTGACATTTCTACGCGTCAAATTCAACTTTCCCATCGTCATCATCTTTCTTGTAACTTTTGTGGCTTTTGTGCTCCCCAACAACCAAAATATTGACTAGATACTTTCTATGGCACGATATTTTCGAGGATGATTCTGACGAAAAATCTTCTCTTCTTCCTTCATAGATCCGACTTTTTTGGCCAATAAAATTATGTAGGAAATAAGTAGGTAAGGATATTGTTATGGAAAGGTATGTTTGGATGATGATGATGAATTTGTGTGGAAGTGGAATGGAATGAAGAGTAGAGGAGAAATTGAATTTATGAGTGCATTTCACATTTTTCTTCATTCAAAATATTCCACACGTGAGGACTTTGTGGGAAAACAAAGAGAAAGGATTGTGATTGGGATTGGGAGAGAAAGAGAGAAAGAGAAAGTAACTTTCTCCTGATTATTTTTATTTTTGAAGCATGGAAAGGGACTCTCGAAGTTGTTCATAAATCTTGAGAGCTCTGTGGATTGTCGATTGTGGAATCGACACTTTTCGTCTCTTCTCCTCACTTCTTCTTCTTTCTTCCCACCACCCTCCTCCCCCCCAAAAATCCTCAAATGCACTCATAAATAAGCTGATAAAGAACGATAAAATTTCTTTTCACTTGACAATAAAAAAATCTATGGGGACAGAACGACAAGGATAAATAATCACTATAGTCAAGCCCGCATTGACATGACGACGATTCTCCATGTGTGTACTCCATGGGATGGTCGCATGATATGATTACACACACATACCGCATGGAGATGGAGATGGAGATTCTCGTTCTCCTCATATATAAAATGGGCGGAACAGTGGAATTGAAACTATTATACAGAATCAGCCCATTTTTCGTGTCGTGTCCCCCAAAAAATCCTGGCTCTCCTCATCTTCACTTCTTTTTCCTTTTCTGTTTGAATCTCTTTCCACATCTGCAGTCCATTTCCCCATTTCTCTGCCCGCATCATTGTCATTGTCATTGTCAAACACACTGTGGGAATTCGCATCGATATCCTCAACCATCGGCAATACTGTAGATAAGATAAACTGTTGGATTATCCGGGCGACGATGGATTTGACTATCCTTTTTTTTATTTTACTCGAGAAGTGAAAAAAAAGTGAAATATTTGAAATTCCAAAACCCCACATCCAAACCTCTCAATTTTATGTTGAAATCTCCAGTTTTCGTTTTTTTCCTTGCTTGTGGTTTTCCCATCTCATATTCACAGTTAAATATATGTAGTTAAATGTATTTAAATGTATGCCCTTTATTTTGAATATTTTTGATAGACGAATGTACGAGATGAATTGGAGTAAGAGTTTTTAACAATGCAATGCGATGGGGAAATGTATCAAATGTGACTCGAGAAATACATTTGTAAATTAGTTTTGTGTATTTCCTCTTTATTTCCTTGCATGTTTTCTGTATGGAGTACTATTTTCCATTTTTATGGGATGTCTAGATGTATACGTGGATACACAAATGTAAACTGGTAAATAGGACATCATGAGCTTGTTCTCTCTACGGACTTTGCTTCTAAATCCACTGTTCCAAACTGGTGGAGAGACCGTTAGAAAATGACAAATCGTATTATTGTGGCCATAAAAAGCTGTCAACTCCTCCTATAATTTATTCCCTCCTCAAACACTTTGGTTATACTCCTGCTAAATCACTAGAAAAGAAACACAAAACTCACTTGTGTAAACATTTTACGGGACTCTCTCCGTTTATCTATATTTCCGAGCACTATACACCAAAAATACTTTAAATTTCAAATCCAAGGATCGAAACAAACAAATAAACAAACAATTCACTCTCGGCAAATGGAGAGAGATGTGTTTTTATTGTATGTAGGCGTGGACTCATTTTGCAGTGGAAATTGCGACTCTCATTATTTCCCTACGCTCGCCATTTGCCACTTACTATTTTTAGCTATTATCGACTAATCGTTATTCGTTATTTTCAAGCTATATGTACATGACGTTTTTCTCTATATACGACATGCAAAAATAAGCATGTTTATCCCAGATTAAAATTCAAATCATCTCCACATCCAAAGTAAACAATTAGCGAGTAAAATGTGTAATTGCAGGGGACTGCTACTACATGACATCACGGAATTACCATCGATTGCAGCTTGATGGTACCAAAATCGATGGTTGCATAATGCATAATTTGTTTTGTATGATGGTGGTTTATAGTGAATGTAGAGACGAGACATTTTGTTTGGTGGGAAGTTAATCGGCAAGGTAAAGTCTTAATGTCTTAATCGAGGGAAAAGGTGATCAAGTGGATTGAAAATGTATCCAATCCGATCCGGCTGCTCCTGGTTAAAATTGTTCTCGGAGGACTCATTTTGGAATCTTTATTGACAGGGACTGTCAACTGTAAGTGCACTTCCCTGTGGTTTATAATATTTCCTGGGAGTCCTTCATCGCTTTCTCTCTCTCTTTCTCTCTGTCTAGCTCTCTCCTTTCTCTCTCCCTCTCTCTCCCTCTCTCTCCCTCTCTCTCTCCCTCTCTCTCTCTCCCTCCCTCTCTCTCCCTCCCTCT